>CM032449.1:219509242-219807335 GCA_019049505.1 Pachyrhynchus sulphureomaculatus
AAAATAAATTAATCAATCCTCAATTACCTGAGCTCTAAGAGCAAGAAGCTCCTCTTTCTTTTTTTGTGCATCATCACGTTTTTGCTGCTCTTCTGCTTCCTTCTTGGCTAAGAATTTTTTAATATTACTGGAAAGATCTTTGTGTTCCTTTTTTTATCTTTTTGGGAGGTTCAAATTTTGTACTGTAGCACCTAACCTGTAAAATAAATAGCATACTAACATATATAGATTTTAAAACGGCTACAATTATTTCCGGTAAAAGTAGTTATTAAACAATACGAGTAGCTCAATGAAAGTTACAAAATAATAATAGAAGTTTAATAAAACATCATCTACCATACAGAGTTAAAAAATATCAGTAGAGTTTCAAATTTCATATTTTTTCATTATTAATCTTCTTTTTCATTAAATTTAACTATATAAAAAAAGCAAAAATATGGGTCTCTATTTAATACTGAACTAATCAAAATAAAGTAATCCACTATTGAGGCCAATGGTGTCATAAGACATGGTTGAAACTTACCCCGTTGGTACTATTCTTATCATTTTTCTGAGCTGTATGTAGCAATTGGCAGAAATCCATTGTTTTAATAGGAAATCACTTCCAATAATACACAAAGTAATGGATAATTAATTTAAAATTAAAAAAACTGCTTCAAGGAAAATGTCGGACGTACTTCCTTAATGGCATTGACAGACTGAGCAGAATCGAGAAGGAAGGATGACGTCGTAAACTCTTTTTGTACTGGAGCTAGTCCACATAAAATAATTTCGCCCTATTACTGGTAGAGTAAAGTCACGTGACACATATTTAAATACATTTGTGCTAATCAGATCAGATTACCTTTTAAATGATTTTACAGCTGATTTTGACAACATCCTAAAGTTAGGAGTAAATAGTGTTGGTATTGCAAGTGTTTCAAAAGTTTTTTCACCGTTTTTTATGCGAAGGCTTATAAAAAAAATTTAAGATTCAAGTCTAACCTAACCTTACAAAAAGAATTACAAAATGTATATAAACAAATTGTTAATTTATTTTTTTGGTTAATTTTATGGTTATTTAAATTATTAATTTTAAAATATCTACTTTTTAAATCAATTTTTAGTTATGTCATTACGAAGTTCTAAAGAAGTTGACCCCATAAAAAACGAGAGGACTGGAAATGTTCGAGAAGTGGGGGCTCACGCAATTTGGAGTCTATCATCATGTAAACCAGGTATTAAACAACTTTTTTTTATTGGTACAAGGTTCTAACATGTAGACTGAAAAGTTTTTGGTCCAGTTAGTTAAAACACAGTTTTGGCAATAACTTCTTTATTGGAGCCAAATCGCTTTTTCGCGAGCATTTTTTTAGGTCTGCAAATAGATAATAGTCGTTGGGGGCCAAATCTGGAGAATACGGTGAATGGGGGAAGCAATTCGAACTTCAATTCATGCAATTTTGCCATTGTAACCATTGACTTGTGACATGGTGCATTGTCTTGATGAAAGAGCACTTTTTTCTTGTTCATTTGGAGCCATTTCTTTGCGATTTCTGCCTTTAAACGGACCAATAACTTTATATAATATCTCCTATTGATGGTTTTCCTTTCTCAGCATAGTCAATAAAAATTATTCCATGTGCATCTGAAAATACAAAGGCCAAAACCTTCCCGGCCGACTGTTGTGTCTTTTGTCACTTCGGGCCCTCACTAAAACCACTGTAACTTGTAAACTAATCGTCGAAATGTCAAGAAATTTTGACACATATTGTTTGAAGGTTGGTACTTCCTAAAAATCATATGGATTTTTAAAAAGCGTGACATCTACGTATCAGACCAAATACTTTTCAACCTAAGTATTATGTCACATTTTAAGGGTTCAGAGTTTGAGTATTACAAGGTTCCCTTTGATAGGTAGCCTACTTGTTATCATAACAGTGCTCATTTTATTAACATTAAGTTTTGGTAGCTAAAGTACAAGACAGAGTTGAGCAGATTAATTGAAAAAAGTAGTGAACTGACTAACAAATGTGGTGAAAAGTTTTAATAACAATTGTTAATAATAATTTTGTAGGTTTTGGTGTAGATCAACTTAGAGATGACAGAGCAGACACATATTGGCAATCAGATGGACAACTACCACATTTAGTCAACATCCAATTCCAAAGAAAGACTACAATCAGTGATATTTATATTTATACAGACTATAAGCTTGATGAGAGTTATACCCCTAGTAGAATATCTATAAGAGTCGGTACACATTTTAATGATATTCAAGAGATTGAAGTTATTCCATTGATTGAGCCTTCAGGTAAAAGTTTAAATATTTATTTTATTTATTTCTTTTCAACCAGACTTATTACAATTCAATACAAAATATGCAATACCACAAGTTATCTGCACAATAGGACTGGTGGACAAATAATCTTTAAGAACTATACACAATTATACTAAACTATACTAAAATACACAAACTTAATTTAACAAAAAAATAAAAAATGATATAAAAAAAAAGAAAATTTATTGGTTGCTCAACAGTGGCAGTAAATACAGAAAAACTCAGAAAACAAAAAATAAAAAGAATAGGAAAAAAAAACCAACATTAATTATATTGTGGCCACACTTATATCAGATAATCCAATCCAACCTTTAAACTTTTTTTTAGAGTCTCACCTCTTAATTCATAATTTTTCAGTTGTCCGGGCAGTTTGTTAAATGCCTTCATAGCAGTAATCTTACTGCTCTTAAATTTTATTCTTTTATATCTTTGGCAATAAAAGGTTTTTGTTTCCAGTTTTACTATGAGATTCTGCGTGTTCCTTTCGCATATCTGCATAATAAACCAACAATAACTCCAATGTAACGTCTGTGAGATATGTAATGGGACAGAATAATTAGTTTGTTTTTTCAAGATTATCTTTAAGATCCTATTTTGCAAATTCTGCAACACAATCCTAACATTATCATATGCTCCACCCCCACGCAGTCACTCCATAAGAGCAAATGCTATGGAAAAGAGCATAATAAATCATTAATAGAGTCCCCGTTGACATAAATTCTTGATAATTTAGCAAATATAAATAGCAGATATTTCGTTTTTTTTCACTACATTCTCAACATGCATATCCCATCTCATATGGAAATCAAACACAGTGCCCAAATATTTACAGAATTCAGAATTCAACCCTTTTTATGATTTAAATTAATAGTTACATTATTCAGAATGTTATCACGATACACACCAAAAGTCATGAAGATTGTTTTTGAAATATTCAAAGATAACTGATTTAATGATAACCATGTGCTTACTGTTTTTAAAAGATCGTTCATTTTATTTTGGGTTTTATCCCAAGTGTCTTCAGTGCTTATAATGGCTGTATCAGCTGCATATGACATCACAGACTGCTTTTCCAAAATTTGAAGCATGTCATTTATGCATAAAATAAATAATAGAGGTCCAAGGATTGCTCCTTGTGGGACTCCACATGTGATTTGTTTAGGAGCACTAACAGTACTTGCTATTTTGACAGTTTGTAACCTATTATTTAAATAACTTCTAATTATGCCACGAGCCATACCTCTAGTACCGAGTTTTTTTAAAAGAATTTCATGGTTCACTGTGTCAAAAGCTTTAGTAGCTAAGTTCGAAAATGTTACAATTATTGGAATATTTAGGTTTAAATTGTTATAAATTGTATTACTCAAGAAATTTAAAGCATCTTTAGTTCTTTTACCCTTGACAAAACCATATTGGTGTTCTGATATTAATTTGTTTTTCTTAATAAAGTTGTATAAGCGAAAGTGTATAATTTTTTCGAAAATTTTAGCTATATTAGATATTAAAGAGCTAGATCTATAACACAGGGCAACAAAAAAATATTTTTGTTTTGGTGCCTGGGATTTTAGAGCTGATTTTAACTATATTTGGGACGCTAAATCTATACATGCAATCCGTTTTTCTCTATCAGCTCTACTTTTTTAGATACATCAACTTATCTACCAATGTGGTTTTTATTCAGTATATTCATTTATGAGAGTTCTAAAATTATTATATATTCATTAATGTAGGTACAATGGTTTTATTGTCAGTCTGTAATTGAGTAAATTCCAGGTAAATCTATAAATAGTGGAACCATTGCCTATCAGGTACCTGAACTGACCGTTTTAATCACCTAACTCGGGTAAGTCTCGTCAGTTTGTGCGTTCTTACTAATGAGAGTAGATCGAATTCGGCGTGTTATTTTATGTTAAGAAAAGAGTGTTTTTGTGTTATTGAACAGAATTAAAATGAGTTCAGGTTCCAGTTCAAGAAGAAGTTGTGTAAATCAACCTGATGTGTTTTGCTATATATGCGGAGAATACATGTTTCAACAAAACAGACAAACTATTACTGACTTTGTAAAGCGAGCGTATCTTGGATACTTTGGAGTTAAGCTTGGTGATCAGGACAAAACGTGGGCTCCGCATCTCGTATGTAAAACTTGTACAGAGCATTTACGGCAGTGGACTACCGGGAAAAGAAAATGTCTAAAATTCGGCGTACCAATGGTTTGGAGAGAGAACCAAAAAACCACTTCAATGATTGTTATTTCTGTTTAGTAAATACTAATGGAATCAATCGAAATAACCGCAGTAAGTGGACTTATCCCAATTTAGACTCGGCAATACGCCCTATCCCGCACTCAGATGAAATACCGATTCCAACATTTCATCAGCTACCACATATCTCTGATGACGAATATTTTCCCTCTGATCGCTCTTCTGATGCTAATAAAAGTTCTGATGCTAATGAAACTAACAGTGACTAGGAGGGGACGTCATCAGTTCCTCAACGCTTCAATCAAAATGAATTAAACGATCTCACCAGGGATCTCAATTTATCGAAAAAAGCTTCTGAAGTACTGGCTTCTAGGTTGAACGACAAAAATTTACTGGAACAAGGAACCAAAATTACCTTTTACCGTACAAGAGAAAAAGATCTGCTACCATTCTTTTCTCAAGAAGACAATCTTGTATTTTGTCACGAAATTAGGGGACTCATGAAAGAAATGGGACTTTCCGAATATATTCCAGATGATTGGCGCCTATTTATTGACAGTTCAAAGCGAAGTTTAAAATGTGTCCTTCTACATAATGGGAATAAATATGGTTCAATATCATTAGCTCACTCAACGAAACTGAAAGAAGAATATAATACCATAGGTTTGGTCTTGCAGAAGATAAAGTATTACGAACATCAATGGATGATTTGTGTAGACTTAAAAATGGTAAACTTTCTTCTTGGGCAGCAAAGTGGTTACACGAAATATCCGTGTTTCTTGTGCCTCTGGGATAGTAGGGACAAAACACACCACTGGGTTAGAAAAGATTGGCCTCAGAGAGAAAACATGGACGTTGGGGAAAAGAATGTCATTAACGACGCTTTGGTTGAAAGAGAAAAAATCATACTTCCTCCGTTACATATAAAGTTGGGCTTAATGAAGCAATTTGTAAAGGCTCTTGATAAGAATGGGTCTTGTTTTGCATATATAGGGGTAAAAATGCATCAGTTGAGCACAGAAAAACTCAAAGCAGGGATATTTGACGGCCCACAAATAAGACAATTAATTAAGGATCCTGCCTTCATAAATTCAATGAATCAAGTTGAACGAGAAGCTTGGACATCATTTGTTGCAGTTGTAGAAAATTTTCTAGGCAAACATAAAGCTCAAAACTATGTTGAAATGGTTAACAAGATGCTTAATAGTTTCAAATCCTTAGGGTGCAATATGAGTATTAAAATACACTATTTACACAGCCACTTAGACCGTTTTCCAGAAAATTTAGGAGACATGAGTGAGGAACAAGGTGAAAGATTTCACCAAGATATTAAAGTTATGGAGGACCGCTACCAAAGAAGATGGGACATGCACATGATGGCAGATTACTGCTGGAGTTTAAAAAGGGACTGTTTAAAAAAACATTCAAGAATGTCGCGGAAAAGAAGCTTTCCAAGTGTTGAGTGACTATTTCATTTCTTCAATGTTTTTTTTTTGTTTGTAAGTACGACATAATATTGTATTTTGTATAACTAAAATAAAAATTTCGTATCTACTTTTGTTTACTACACTTACGGATTTGAGTTACAATAATGTAACTTATATTTCTCTAAAATTGTATATCTTAAAAATTTGAGCTCCTAGGTACAAATGAATACGTTATTTGAATTCAGGACATCAAATTGATATAGAATCAGCTCAAAAAACCTCGACACCAAAACAGCTGTTCCCCTGTGTAATTTATTGGATTATGTTTTACACCAGCTTTATAAATGGGTACAACCTCTGCAGTTTTTAATGCGTTTGGCCAAACAGATGTATTAATGCTTAAATTAAAAATATGACTTAAAGGTTCAATAATCTTATCAGCAATACTCTTAATAATTTTTACATGTATTCCATCGACTCCTCCACATTTTTCTTTTAACTGATTTGTAATTGCTCAGATTTCATGAGGGTCTGTTAATTTGATATAAATTGAGATTCTATTCATTTTTGGTAAGTTAAGTGACGCTCCCTGCGGTTTTTCAATATTTTTAGCTAAATTGCTGCCTACATTACAGACATAAGAATTGAAAAGATTTGCTATTTCTTTTGGGTTTTCAATCTTTACATCATTATCCATAATATTTATTATTTTATTTGAAACATTATAATTTATGAAAACTTAAATATACAGTCCCTGGCCAAATTATTAGACGCACTGCAAGATTTCATGTAAAATATTAATTACCGAGTGATATTGTACCGTGTTATTATTTTAAATTGATTTCTTTTTTATTTTTATATTATCCAATCAATTACCTATTTATTTGACATAAATAAAACAGCATTAATTTAGAAAAGCATAAGTTTATTAAGTTTTAAAGAAAAGTGAAATTAATGTTAGTAAAAGTCAATATTTAGATGAGCCACCTTAACCGCTATCAGAGCTTTAATTCTGCGCGGCATGCTATCAATGCAAGATTGTACTGTCTCCTGCATTTGAGGATGATGATTCCACACATGAATAATCTTTTCTAGGAGCTGGGTTTTGTTGGTAATCACATCTTTAGCCACTTCTCTTTTCATCAGCTCCCACACATTTTCAATGGGGTTCATATCAGGGCTATTACCCGGCCAATCCAACAGAGGGATATTTTTTTCTGCCAAAAAAGCTTTAACAGACCGAGCAGTGTGGCAGGGAGCTCCATCTTGCATGAAAGTGAATGGTTCCCCATTTGGAAACCATTCTCTGAGCTGCGGAATCAACCGATTTTGTAATACTTCTTTGTACTGATCTTGCCTCATTATTTCTTTGACGACGTACAGACGTCCAGTGCCCTTGCCGCTGATGACTGACCAAATCATCACTTTGGTGGGATGTTTAACCGTCGGGACGACACAATCAGGATGAAACTTTTCTCCATGACGACGACGCACATACTGAGCTTTATTCTGCAAAATTTCGAATGTGCTTTCGTCACTGAAGCAGACCTGTCAAAAATAGGAAAAATATATAAACTTCCATGTTTATTTGCTTTATTTAACTGAAAATGATAATAATGTATCAATTATTGATTAAATTGCTGTATCTTACCGATCTCCAGAAGTCCACATCTTTGTCTTGCCATTGTTTGGCCCACTTCAGGCGCTTTGCTTTCATTGCAGCTGTTAACTTGGGCTTCCTGGCGGGGCGACAGGCCTTGAAATCTAATTCTTTCAATTTTCTTCGAACAGTGCGCTCAGAAGCATTTACGCTAGCATCCTGGAGTTGTGATTTTATTACCTTTGTGGTAGCAAATCTGTTTTCTACACAAATTTTCTTCAAACATCTCTCTGACCGTGGAGTGAAAATTGGTTTTCTACCGCATCTTTTCTTTCTTTTCGGGCTTAATTCCTTCCCTGACTCAATTTTCTTTTTTATGCGTCGTACACTAGCTTCAGAAACCTCCAATCTTCGTGATATTTCTCAGTTTGTAAATGTTTTCGCAATCACAAGGGCCTTCACTTCAGCTTTTTTACGTGGTGAAAGATCGCCTTTTCTACCCATAATGAAAATAGTCCAATTACTTTTTTAAAACACTGCATACAAAATAAACTAATAACTGAGTAGTATAAAACTGTTAAACAAACAATCACAGTCCATAAAGCCACAGAAACACGTCCGTACCTGACTCGATTCCGATCGCGACTGATACAGTTTTGTACTTGTTTACGTTCATGTATCACTTTGTCAACACAGTGTTACCATATGTTAAAAATAAATACAAACATGTAGTCTACAACAATTCTTTTAAATAAAAATCAATAATATTGTAGTTTAAATATACCATTATTGCATAAAAACTCTTAAGAAACATAAAATTACTAAAAAAAATACAGTGCGTCTAATAATTTGGCCAGGGACTGTACAGTCTGATGAATAAGATTTTTGTTATATAAATGCCAAGATTAAGTAGGTTTATAATTTTATTTTGGTAAGGTATTTAATTTTAGTAAAACTTGATTTATTTAAGGTTGGGTTCATGTGCCAATAAGAGATATCCGTGATAGGCCAATAAGAGTATTTATGATACAAATAGCAGTAACAAGTAACCATCAAAATGGTCGGGACACCCATATGAGGCAGATAAAAATTCACAGTCCTATAGAGAACAATCCAGGAGTGGGATTTGAAACGTTTGGTAACTTTTCAACTGTCGAGTTTCAACAGCATGCTACTATTAGGTAAAATAATATAATTTTTGTAAAAAGTTTTTAAAGTGTTTGTGGTAACTGTATTTATGAACATCTGGTCATTTGAACGAAGCCAAATGATAACTCTGTTCCTCAGAACCAGTAAATCAACAAAAAAAAAAAAACTAATGAATGTTTTTGAAAGGTTTTTTACAGAAAGTTTTTTAGAACTTTGTGAGTTAACTAAAAAGTTCTTCTGGTTCATTCTAAAAAAAATGCATTTTGCATGGTATTTTTAAAATTTTTATATTTAATAAAGGCATAAGAAGTAATTTAAGTTTTATTTATGTATGATTGAGTTGCCCTGGATAATTTAATTAATTTATGTTGTAATTTATTTTCTAAGAAATAAGGTTGAAGTAATTGGTCTTATTTTCCAACTAAATAATTTAGATTGTTGGAAAATAGTTTTATAGAATAATTGAGGCTCAGAAAAATTCAGTTCCTCTCGAGTGTTTAAATTTCTATAACATACTGCTCAGTATATATCACCACTACACCAAACACTTTATTTTTACACTCGACGCGCGTTTCGCTAACCATGTTAGCTTCATCAGGAGCGATGATTGACTAAAGCTAAACTAAACTACAAATCTACCTATTTATACTTGGCCTAACCCTTGAATTACTCAAGCGGAACTAATGACATAGGCAAGGCCATCAGTTCCGGTCAAGTAACCAGTAGAGGGGACTATAAGGAATTGGCCCTCTGTCTTTATTTAAACTACTTTTACATTTTATGATTTCCATACTTTCGTATGCGTTCAACAATCTCCTATCAGATACATCCTTTATTAATCTTAGATTATCTAATGTTACAGTATGATTAGCTTCAAGGGCATGTTCGGCAATGCTAGACTTTTCTGTTCTATTGTATTTTAAGTGTGCTAAGTGTTTTAATTGACCTTTTAGTTTGCCCAACATACTTTTTGTCACAATCATTACAACTAATTTCATAAATTCCACTTTTCTCACAATTAGGAATCTTATCTTTGGGATTTCCTAAGATATTCCTCAGATTGTCTGATGACTTATAGACTAAGGTGAGGCCTACCTTATTAAATACCTTATTGAGTCCCTTGCTATATTTCGGATTATATGGTATGGAGACATACTTGGTGTTATTCTCTTCGCGTGTAAAAAAGGTGGAATTCTGAATATTAAACCTAAACTTATGTCTATTTATTAGCTTATTTACTAAGTCATCATCATAACCATTAACTCTAGTTATATTTCTAATACGATTCCTTTCTTTATTAAAGTTTACTCTATTCAGAGGGAAAGTGACCAAACGATGAACTAAAAAATGTAATGAGGCTAATTTATGTTGTTTGCAATGAAATGAATCATTAGGAATATATCTATCTGTTACTGTGTCCTTCCTATAGATATCAAATTCTAATCTATTATTTTTAATAATTCAAATATCTAGAAAAGGCAATTGTCCTTTGTTCTCAACTTCGTAAGTGAATTTAATGGAATCATACCGGCTATTTAATTTAGAAACAAAATGATCAATATTTGCTTTCTTTGTATCAAAAATCGCGAAAATATCATCCACATACCTATACCATACCCTTGGGAAATATTCGAATTCTTGACTGGCTTCGACACCCTGTATCTCAAAAATTACGAATTTTTTGACTAAGGTAAGTTGAATCAAATGGTCATAATTTCATCCCAGAAATCCACGGAATACTGGGACACCCTGTATAAACATGAGTGTTACAACCATAGACATAGAGGATGGACAGAGCATTAACCTCACAAAATTGACCACTCTCTAGAAAGAGACAAAGCGACTGTGCGGCCAATACTTGTCTCTTTTCTGTAGGCCTGTAATAACCAAGGCGCAGTACCGCGAGACGGAATTCAAGGCGAGAAAAGCCTCCACCCGATTTTAGTTCAAATAGAACACTTAGAAAAATTATTTTCAAGAGCGCCGTAGCTTCGCAGCATTCTAGAAAGAGACAGCTACTGGCCACACATTCGCTTTGTCTCTCTCACACTTTTGCGTCCATATTTACTTCACAGTGGGATACGGAACGCTCAGTCCATCCTCTATGTCTATGGTTACAACATTCAGACATAAAATTCCTAATCTAATTTAAGGCTATGTTTTTAAAATGCTGTAGTTTTTGACTCGTTGAAAATGGTGGAACTTCCTGTGTTCATAAGTACCCTCGCATAAGAAAAGTGTGTTCTATATCGATTTTTTGACTTCAACAGTTTTTCTATTATAAAGATACTTGTCATTATTGTAATTATAGAAACACCCAATTGGATGTCGGTCAAGTACCATCTATTATGGACTTGTAAAACTATACCTGTTGCTATTAAATTAGAAGTAATCAAAAAGTTTTCTTGTTGCTATTGTAAACGTTCCTTACGGAAAATAAGAGAACTGGTGAGGTACGTTCGAGAATTAATAGTTTTTCTTCAATCGTGAAAAAGTAAAAGAAGTTATGATAAGTTATTACCCAAAAAGAGATGAGTACCTTGATTTGGATCGGCAACGCTTAGGTACGTACATTTTTTTTTATTATTATTATTTTTATAACCTTGTTTACTTTTTTAGTATTCTAATTACAGCTTGCGAAATGCAACTGCAAAAAGTGTTTTAATTATAGGTTCACCCACTTATTTATTTATTTAATTATTACTGTAAAAGTGTGATTGTTGGTAGGAAGGTGTATACGTTATACAGAAAATGTGATCAATTATTTTTAAAAACTGTGAGTGCATTTAGTAATCAAAACTTACATAAGTTTTAAGGTAAAGTAAATGATAGAATTGTGACTCATTTTTCAATAACAATAGTAATAAATAAATGAGTGAATAAATAATAAAGTATGGACGTAGACGACCTTATTTTTTTTAGCTTAAACTAGGGAATTTAAGCTGGACCGAATCAACTCGATTGGTTATAAAGCTTAGTAATAAGATTAATAATATTCTATGAATCTGTAGTCTGGCGGGGAAAAAGGCTACAATTGGACCCCAAACCAAACTAAATGGACCATAAAGGAAAGCCTGCCTAGCGATGAAGGGCACACGTCGCTGTGCACCAACGGCAGCTATAGAACTCCTCCTTTCTATGACTTTTTAGAAAAGCAAGAAGGACAACCTATAGACTTCGCCACTATCTCAGCAATGGAAAAGGGAATCAGTCCGATCATGCTTACTGACATACTGGAAACCGTTCAATCCTTGATGTGTTAGGAATGTCCAGTAATTTGATTCTAAAAACTACAGACAATATACCATAACTACCCTAGAGAAGGACCACTATGATTAGAATAATACCAACTCATTAAAAGTGGAGTTCTGTTTATTCATGAATGGCCCCACAGCCAGTAAAGGGTGGGTACTCTTGCCCTTTCTTTTACAGTGCAATATTCTCTCACAAAACCAATTTGGTTATTTACCAGGAAAATCCACAAAGATGGCTATTTATCAAGCCCTCACGGAAATTATGAAACTTGACAGAAATGAGAAAGTGGCTGGCCTATACTTTGATCTCTCAAAGTCTTTTGATGCCATAAATTTCACACTGCTATTCATTAAGCTAGAGAGATATGGGTGAGGGGAGTGGCCCTGGGGCTTCTGGAGTCACATTTACAAAACCGATCCCAGTCAGTGAATGTTAGGATTAACCTCCGGGACTATTTCTCAGACCCTATCAGCATGTATAGGGGTGTACCACAAGGATCAATACTAGGTCTATTGCTTTTCTTGTTGTATATGAACGATTTACCGGACTATCTGCTGCGGCAGCAGGATGTGGATGATGATGATGGGGATGAAATGGCTTGTCAATTTGTTGATGACACATCGGTCATTTTGTCAAGCTCTTCCATTGCTAGCCTGTTGGTGATCTGTTCTCGTATAGTGGCGGGAATGGCAGAGTGGTGTGAAAAGAATTACCCTTGTCTTAATGGAAATAAAACAGGCCTTATATTACTTAATAAAAATAAAATACCCACACAATCATTATATGTGCGATATGAACTAAAGTCAATACCCAATATAAAGTCAATAAAATTTTTGACGGTTAATATTGACTCAAGTATTTGTTGGGAAATACATGCAGTGAAACTTCGGTCTAAGCTCAATAGTGTGTGTGCTCTTATTAGAAGACTTAGATATATTATATCATCAAATAGCATACAACTGTTCTATTTTGCTTATGTTCAATCCCAATTAAACTATGGGATTTCTTTCTGGGGATCTTCAAAATGTGCTAGGGATATCTCTAGGGCACAAAAGAGAATTGTGAGATGCATGCGTCATTTACATCCTCTAACGTCATGTCAACCATACTTTATTGAAATGGGGTTACTTACGGTCCCAGGTCTCTACTTCATGGCTTTGGTCACCTTTGTTAAGAAGAATCCATCATTTTTCTTGACAAATAGGGATGAATATGCTCCAGATATGACAATCACGACTAGAGGTAGAAAACGAATTACGAGCGCCCTACCATGCTACTTCTTTCTTTGAAAAAGGGCCATATTTTAAATGCATGAAGGCATATCGGCTTCTCCCATTGGAGCTCAGGAACATTGAGGGGGTTGAGAGATTCAAAAGGGAAGCAAAAAGGTTTGCTCTCTCAAAATGTTTCTATTCTTTTAATTTTGATCACTAATTTTTAGTTATCAATAGTTGTAGGATTTTGTCCTCTGTACGGTGTCTTATATTTTGTTGCCTATATTCTACTTTTTATGACGTTGCTTTTTTACGTTATGTAATCTTGATGGCAATAAAGGAGTGAATAAATAAATAAATAAATAAAAATTTCAGTTGTTACACATCTACAATGATATGGAATCTCTTTGGATCTTGGGCCATATGGGGCTTAAGGGAAATGAATTTGTGGACCGACTAGGAAGGAAGGGGCAGAGTTGGACTTTATGGGATCAGAGCCTGTTTTAGGCATTCGCTAATATCAGACAAGGCAGAGAAAAGTGTCTATCAACAGTAGCCCAGACTACCAGGTTTGACATATGCAGAAACATGCATAAATCATTTGATGAAACAAATACCAACAGAGTAACTACAGAAAAAGGCAGATAAAAGCTCAAGGCTTTACTAAATCTGTATATCGTATGCAAGCGCTCAGGCTGATGCAAACAGCAGAATACCAGCTATGCATGGGAGATGATGAAATGGCTCAGCAGATGCTATGCTGTCTCCCTTACTCGGCGCACACCCACAACACTATGTTAGAGTGTGTATCCGTGCGAGAATGTTATTCATATTCTTCTCTCGCTCTGATAAGAGAGACAGAATGACATATTATTTCTTTTTCTTTTTAACGACGTCACACTTTCGATTACAGTAGGCTCTATACCTCCTCCATTCTAATATCCCTATGATTGAAACTGCACAAAATTCCATGAAAATACTTGTAGAACAGACTCAAGTTGTCAACCGTTCCTTAATGTTCCAGGGAATCAAGGTTGCTGGTTATTTCTGGGTCTTGAATCAGGCGAACGGTTTTCTTGTGAATAGAATTCAACAAATGCAGTATATGTTTGAAAGCAGAGCCCCAAACATGAGAGCAGTATTCCATCGTTAGTCAAATTTAAGCTTTGTACAGAATTAACAGTAGTTGTGGAGTGTAAAGCTTGCTATTTCGAAATAATATCCCAACTATCTTTGCTGGAAAAAGGGAATCCCCCGACATAACTATATCGGGTTTAGCTACATTAACATTCGGTTCGTGATCTTGGAATTCTAAATTGTGAAGAGAGATTTTTTCCCCTGAATACAATTCTTCCCTGAACTAGGGAAGTATTAACCTATGGTTTATTTAGATTTAAGACAGTTTTCTATTAGTTAAAATTTATTTGTAATTTGTTTATTAAAAAGTAAGAGTTAAGTGCAAAATTTCATTTAAATCTCTCGAGCCGCTTTGTGTGTAAGTAGTTAAATGATGAATAGCCAAGTCGCCAAGGGTTTTGAGCTCTCATTAAATGCATTTTGGCACACAGATAGTTTTTTGGACGCAGAATACGATAAAAAAAAGCTTGCTAAAGTTTAATCTACGCTAAGCCCACAAAATCAAAAATTCGTTTTTTTGGGTAATATCTCGAAAAATAAAAAAAGATATAAAAAAACCAATAACAATATGTGAAAGAGCGGGAAATTTTACAAAAAATAGCGTATAAATTTGTTTTTATTAGTGTGAGATTTCGGATAGGTGATTCAAAAGTGTAACACGCCAAACAGATTAACTTGAAAGTCTACGCGCTCGAAGATTAATCAATATTACTTGTTTTCAGAGTGTAAAAAAAATAGCTTTTTGAAGAGGAGATTTCAGCTTTTCGATGATATTAATAGTTTTTATTTTTGTTGCTTTGGAATTTGTAAAACCTAAAAACGAAATTTTTGTTTGCATGATTTTAACGTGTGGATATGTCATTCTTTTACCTTAAGTTTCAATATAAGAATAATTAAAAATATCCACATTGCCTGCGTTTATTTAAAAATTGAGTTTTAAAATATGAAAATTTGCCTGCTGTAGTGCACCGCCGGCAATTTTACGTTCAAGGCAGCACGAAATGGTCGAAAAAAAAGTCGGACAATTTTTTTTAGTTACACTTAAAATATACTTGATATTAGAAAATCATTAAAAACTTTAAAAAACTTTCTCTTTTTTTGTAATCTTGCTCTTAAAAAAGTGTTTACGATAAACGTATTTTTTGCTTATTATTAATCATACCACTTAAATTTAAAATAAAATAACCGGTCAAGTGCCAGTTGAACTTGCGCAATTAGTGTTCCGTACGTTGATTGCTTTTAAAATAAAAAATGTTGTAACGGAAGTATAAAATGATCAGTGACTTCACAAAACACACCCTAAATGAGTTTTCAACAAAGTTTGTTTCCAATCTTTACTGAAAATTGATGACCTTGAAATTTCTGTTTTTTTTTTATATACCAGATAAATTACACTGGTTTACAGCCAAAAAAATACCAAGAACGCCACATGCCTAGATAAGTTAATTGGGACCTCCTGAACACGAAAAAAAAACGCTATATTTTTTTTTTTTTAAGTACCGTTTTTTAGATAACGGTACTTTTGTGTTTTTCGGTGTATGGTCCCACTCAAACCCTTATGGAGCCCAACCGAAAAGTCCGATCGAGATAAATGTCATACCGTTGGAAAGGCAACTAAATGCCTTTTCCGGCGGTATACTATAAATTTCTATGTGACAAGAAGTGGCTGAGTTATAACACCTCAAAGTTCAAAATTTGCCTATTTTTTACGTTTTTTTCAAAATTTTTCATTTTTATTTGGTTTTTTTTTCTACGTTATTGTAAAGATCTGGAATGTTTTATTTTTTTTACCAAGTAGTTTATTTAATAACCAACATTTTAAACGTAATTTGAAAAAAAAAGGATGAAAAATAAAGTTTTTATTAAGGATTTTGTGGAACGACAATATTTTCATTTTCATTGCTCACACGCTATATTCGGCGTAAATTAAAAAAATTTAAATTAAAATGACGAGTGACTTGAATTTTTCCGTTTTTTTTCGGATGTATCTTCGCGAATGAGGAACCAACAATAGTCTGCAATCATTTGTTCATCCCACCAGCCCTTGTAACGTCTCTCGATTTCTTGCATTTCCTGGTGAAATCTTTCACCCTGCTCATCACTTTCGGATCCCAAGTTCATGGGGAAAAATATCCAAATGACTGAATAAAAAGTGTAGTTTAGGTGTCATATTTGAACCTAAAAGTTAAAAAGAATAAATTTCAAATAATTTTCAAATGATAACGGCCTTTTTGATATACATGCTTTCACTCAACGCTTACCAATGGCATTGAATTTTTGCAGTAATGTATCGATCTTCTCAGCGTAATCAGGACTTCTGTAGTTTCCCAAAAAGTTGTAAACGATGTCCTGGAATGCTTCCCATGCCTCCAAATGAGCTGGACCTAAACACTCATTAAATGCTTGGTCACCGTACAGAGCCCGAATTTGAGGTCCATCAATATACCAGCTTCAATTTTGCTCGCTGTGGCTCTCGGAAATTTTTGTTTAAGGTAATTCATGGCAAGACTGTCTTTTGGCAACGTTTTCACAATATTTGTAAATAACCCAAGCTTAATATGTAGTGGAGGAAGTATTATCTTCTCCTGAGGAATGAGTGGGTCATTTTTAATATTGTACTCTCCGTGCGTACGCCCACTTCGTTCGGGCCAAACTTTTCGGATGTAGTGATTCTGACGGTCACGGCTGTCCCATAGACATAGAAAACAGGGAAACTTCGTATTGCCCCCTTGCAATCCAGATAGTATGGCAACTAATTTAAAATCAGAGCAAACTTTCCATTGATGTTGGTCATATTGCAAGTTGTTTGCTACGATCACGGTAATATGTAACACGTGTCTCAGGAGCACAATATCCCCACTGTTGCAATCGCGATGCAAGTAATTCAGATTTCGATTTCGGCAAATACAAATCTCGGCACAAATCATTAAGCTCGGCCTGAGTAAGTAAATGGGGTTTCTTATTTGATTGCATTTCTGATTCACTGCACTCATCTGATGAATCACTTATTGTTGTTCTTTTTCGTATTTTTGTAGGCTCTGCTACAATCAGCTGCGGTTTGGGGCACGATACTGAGTGCGGCACTGGCAGCGTCACCGAGCTAACAAACTGGATAAACTGGTTCAATTCTACGTCCGACAGCCTTTTCCGTTAAACAGAAATAACAATCTGTTGTATGACTGATCGGGTTTCTCCATTGCATTGGCTTTCCAAATGTGAAGAAACACTCTTGACCCTTACCAATTTTATTTAATATTGTTCGGCAGTTGTTACATGCATTATTCGGTGTCCACGGTTTGTCCAGAGACGCAGGTCGAAAGCCGAAATACTTCTTATACGCTTCAGATAAATTTTTCGTATTCATTTTTCGCATCAAATGCTGTGATTTCTTTTTCACAAGAACTCCACAAACATAACAAAATTCGTTGGGATCGATTGAACACATTTTATTTTTGCACGTACAAAGCCAAACTGTTTACTGTGATCAGATTCAAATTCTGATGGACGCCGAATATAGCGTGTGTCAGGGCTACCAACGTATACAGTGATTCAAATTCTGATGGACGCCGAATATAGCGTGTGTCAGGGCTACCAACGTATACAGTGATTCAAATTCTGATGGACGCCGAATATAGCGTCGTGAGCAATGAAAATGAAAATATTGTCGTTCCACAAAATCCTTAATAAAAACTTTATTTTTCATCCTTTTTTTTTCAAATTACGTTTAAAATGTTGGTTATTAAATAAACTACTTGGTAAAAAAAATAAAACATTCCAGATCTTTACAATAACGTAGAAAAAAAACCAAATAAAAATGAAAAATTTTGAAAAAAACGTAAAAAATAGGCAAATTTTGAACTTTGAGGTGTTATAACTCGGCCACTTCTTGTCACATAGAAATTTATAGTATACCGCCGGAAAAGGCATTTAGTTGCCTTTCTAACGGTATGACATTTATCTCGATCGGACTTTTCGGTTGGGCTCCATAAGGGTTTGAGTGGGACCATACACCGAAAAACACAAAAAGTACCGTTATCTAAAAAACGGTACTTAAAAAAAAAATTATAGCGTTTTTCGTGTTCAGGAGGTCCCAATTAACTTATCTAGGCATGTGGCGTTCTTGGTATTTTCCAAATTAAAAATTTGTAAACCTGTGTTATTAAAGGTAATGGATAAAGTAGATGGGGTAAAGGATAATTTTCGTTCAATCTACACCCCGTGGAGAATATTCCAGAATTGTTTCAAAATTTTTTGATAAGTACTTTTCGAGATAAGGCGGTGTGGACAGCGATTTTTCGCGATTTTTTAAAATAATACAAAGAAAACTGCACGCAAGTATTACATTATGTATATATTTTTTACTCGTGTTTTCACAAGCTTTTATTTGACATCACTCTCGATGACCTAGCAAAAAAAATTTTTTTTCACTTCCGATTTCACCCCTCAAAACTAACCCCTTAAGTCAAAATTTAACTTTCAAAACTACACGGCTCTGACGAGGCCATCAATTCCTATATTAGTACCAAATTTCAACTTTCTATGTCAAATAGTTTCGGAGAAAATCGGGTGTAACAGACAGACAGACAGACACCGAAGTGATGTTATAAGTGTTCCGTACGGAACACTAAAAAGTGTTTATGATAAAAGTATTTTTTGCTTATTATTAATCATACCACTTAAACTTAAAATAAAATAACCGGTCAAGTGCAAGTTGAACTTGCGCAATTAGTGTTCCGTACGTCGATTGTTTTTAAAATAAAAAATGTTTGTAACGGAAGTATAAAATGATCAGTGACTTCACGAAACACACCCCAAATGAGTTTTCAACAAAGTTTGTTTCCAATCTTTACTAAAAAGTGATGACCTTGAAATTTCGGGTTTTTTTATATACCAGATAAATTATTGAAGGTAATGCACTCGTGATAATTTTCGTTCAATCTGCACCCCGTGGAGAATATTCCAGAATTTTTTCAAAATTTTTTGATAAGTACTTTTCGAGATAAGGCGGGTGGACAGCGATTTTTAAAAAATAATCCAAAGAAAAGTGGGCGCATGTATTTATAAATATATATATATATATATATATATATATATATATATATATATATATATATATATATATATATATATATATCGATAATGGACATTCTTTCAATCTCGGAGAACCAAAGATTCTTCATATCCAAAAAAACCTTCTTAAAAGAGAATTCCTTGAGATGTGCTATATCCACGAAAATCCCCATAATATTAATAAAAGAACTGATCTTGACGGCTTGAGCAACATATACAGTTTTCTCCTCTCTTGTGATTTGCCTTCCCCACATAATGTCTCTAGGTCGTCATTCTCGTCATAATTTTTCGTCTTCGGCAGTCTATAGCTCTATCCTCCTACATATTTGTCCTCTAGGTGCCCCCTTGTTTGAGTACATGTTTCTCTTGGTTTCTGTTGGTTCCCGTGAAATTCTTTACAATTACACTCCCATTTTAATAAAATTGCTTAGTATATTCCCAATTAATAAAAAAAAACCCTTTTCACTTGCCAGTTCCTTTTCCTGTCCCTCTATTCTCCTCTCAAGAAGAATACAAATCATTTCCTCCCTATGCCATCTAATTTCCATACCGTTAAAAATTTGCGTTCCCATTGGGTACTTTTCCTTTTATACCAAAATTTCATTATATGACGTAGTATCTAATTTGTACTTAACCGGTTCTTTCCTGGTTGTCTAACCTTTTTTCCCTTTTATTTTGAGTGATCCCTTACATCTGTCAGGTGGTCGTCCTTTGTCAGCGCCTTGTCAAACTTTTCACTTCTTTTTTCAGATGGCAGGTGGTTAATTAATTTTGATTTTTCAGCATCCAAGGTTTTTAATGGCATCCTTGCTGTAAATGCCATATTTTTATATTAGTATGTTAGTGAATAGTGGCTGTTTTATTTTAGTGTTGGTCTTTGTTGTGGCAATTGTTATTTATGGTCATTTTTGTTAGATTAATTTGCATACTGCATGTGAGTCACTTGTATTTTTGTTTTGACATTTTGTCATAATAATAATAATAATAACAATTTAGGTTTCTTCAGAACAATAATACTTTTAAACTACAATAGGTTTTTTATCAATAATTATAAGATTGAAATTAAAAATTATAAATTAAAAATTAATAATTAAAAATTAGACTCAACAATACTAATTCTTCATACCTAATTTTCTTTATTGGTTGCTTCGTTATCTCTTTTTCAGTTTGTGCCTTGGTGAAGGTCCCAACCTAGGACCGAAATATTGGCTAAATGAATATAGTGTGAACATCTGTTGCCCCTTTTCTGCCCCCAACTAGTTTCATAACTTAGGATTTTGTTTGATACGGCAACTTTTGCTTTCTCTCTCTTTATTTTATATATATATATATATATATATATATATATATATATATATATATATATATATATATACACAGCCGACACTGTTTATAGTGAAACTCTATATAGTGAAAAACTCTATAGTGAAAAACTCTATAGTGAAATTTCGGTCAACATTTTGGTCTTTCACTATATAGAGTGTCGACTATATATATATATATATATATATATATATATATATATATATATATATATATATATATATATATATATATATATATCTTTTTTTTTCATCTCTACAGAATGCTTGTACCAATTATGAGTATTCCACCTTCAGAAACAATGGCGCTACTGGCAATTTTTTACAAAACTGAAAAACTAGTATTTAAAAAAAAAAAATGAAATATTGGAAAAACTACTAAGTTTAAGTATATAACATTATTAATAAAAAAGTTATAAAATTTTACTCCGAATTTAAAAATAAATTAGAAGATAGGATTTTCCATCTAAAAAAACATATGTTATATCGGCCACACTTTTTTGGTGTACCCTGTATACTCAAAAATAATTTTAATTCCCTAAATCTACTGTATTTAACATTTTTTCATCATTCCCGAAACAAATGAGATAATGAACTTTACTCTGTCGTTGACTCACCCTGTACATCTCTCTCTCTCTCTCTCTCTCCTCAGCCTATAGTCATCCACTCCTGAATGAAGGCCTCTTCCAATCTTTCCCACGTCGTTCTGTTTAGGGCTGTTTGGATCCAATTTCCCCCCGCAATTTTCTGGATGTCATCGCACCACCTTTTTGGAGGTCTTCCAACACTCCTTTTGGTTTGTCTTGGACGCCAGTTTATCATTTTGCTGGTCCATCTTTCTGAGCTTTGACGAGCTATATGGCCAGCCCATTGCCATTTGAGTTGAGCTACTCTTCTGAGGACATCCGTCACGCACGTTCTTCTTCTAATTTCCTCGTTCTGTATCCTGTCTCTCAGGCTAATTCCGAGCATAGATCTCTCCATTGCTCGTTGTGTCACTTGAAGCTTGTCAGCGGTTTTTCGGGTGAGTGCCATTGTCTCGAGACCATACGTAAGGATTTCTCTAGATTGAAGTACATACCCCAACTTGCCGAACGCAGCCCAACCTTGTCCTATTCTTCTAGTTATTTCAGAGCTTTGATTTTCTTTACCAAGTTGTATTTTGTGTCCCAAGTAAATATATTCTGATACATTTTCCAGTGTTTGGTTTCCGATGTTTTCCACACTCATTATTTTTGTTTTATGTAGATTCATCTCGAGTCCGATGCTTAAGGATGCCTGATGCAATTCTTCCAGCATGCTCTGAATTTCCTCCGTTTTATCGCTTATAATCACTATATCGTCTGCGAATCGTAAATGGTTCAGACGCACACCATCTATATTTATGCCCCTGGATTGCCAATTTAAACTCTTAAAAATGTCCTCTAAGGCTAGTGTGAAGAGTTTAGGGGAGATAGTATCGCTCTGACGTATGCCTCTGTTTACCAATATCTTATCTGTCTTTGTATCTTCGTCCAGTCTTATTTGGATGGTCGCGTTTTTGTATATGTGTTTGATGAGATTTGAATACCTGGTGTCTACTCTTGCGTTGTCTAGAGCTCTCAATATTGCCCGAGTTTCGACCGAGTCGAAGGCCTTTTTGTAATCTACAAATGCCAGGTGCAATGGTATGTTATATTCTGTGGTCTTCTCTATGAGAGTGCGTACTGTCTGCAAGTGGTCAATCGTACTAAAACCTTTTCGGAAACCTTCTTGTTCTACTGGTTGATACGAATCCATTTTTTGAGTTAATCTATTTGTTACTATTTTTGTTAGCAACTTGTATAAGTGTGATAGTAGACTAATAGGACGGTAGTTTTCTATGTCATTTCTATCTCCTTTTTTGTATAGCAAAATAACCTCGGCGTTGTTCCATTTTGTTGGAATTCTTTCTTCCGTTATGCATTTGTTGAGTAGAATTCGTACACTCTCTACTAGATATTCTCCTTCAATTTTTAACATTTCAGTGGTGATTTGATCTTCTCCTGGACATTTCTGAGATTTCATTTGGTTGAGCGCTGTTAATTCATTGGTATCTATCTCAGGAATTTCCTCGGATCCAATATTTTGAATTTTCCGTCTCTTGTACTGATGACCTTGGGACTTGGAACTGTAGAGATGCTTATAGAAGTCCTGAACTATGGCAACAATTTCCGTTCTACTATTAACTACGGTACCACCTGTACATACTGAACGCATTTATCAAAAATAACATCAAATGTTTCTTGGCGATGCCACACAACGTGGTGTAATAGATATCCTCCATCGATGATGTAGGTAGCATTTGTGTTGTCAGTTTCAATGTTCACTAGAGTGACCGGATCTCATAGAGGGGGAAAAAAATGTCGGTCGCTTAATATCTCAAAAGAAAGCTAATGTTGTTCTTCAAAATTTATATTCTATACATAATTGTTGTTATTTTAAGTCAAACCGAGTTACAACAGCCTTTAGCCCCAAAAACGTGACCTGGTACCACTAGGAGCATACTTCGTATATTTTGTTATTAAGTGATAAATTTTGCTTTTTTTGGTATATTTTTGAGTTTAAAGTAGAAATATAATAAAAAAACAAGTAATACTGATAAGTCTAATGATATTTTTTATTTTAAAATATAAAAATTAGGTATATAATACATACAAAACAGACACAGAAAAAATACAGATAGTACCTACATGAGTTGATAATTTTACATAGTTATCTAATCTATTCTAGAGCTTTTGTTAAAGTAGTTTTTTGAAACGTCAGGATATAATGCTCGGCATTTACTTACAACTTGCAGGACATATTGCTTTTGGTCTTCATCTTTTGTCAGAAGGTCGTTAAAGTCGGTTATTAATTTAACACCACGCTCAGCCATATCATTAACTACTTTTAATGTTTTGACAATTTTCAATCCTTCTTGGAAGTCATTATTTTGAGGCCAGGTGTTTGGATGTTGTCTTAGGAAATCTGTTTTTATATTAAATTGGTCAAAGAATGTAAACGTTTCTTTGGTAAGTAAATTTACCAATCCTCCATCAACTACCTCTTTTAAGTTTTCTTTCCTAACTTTTGGATTTACAACCCTAGCGTGCTGTGATGGTTCATCTGTGCTACTGAGCAATTTATTGGCCATTAACAACTTTTCATCGTCTGTAATGGTGGGATCAAAAAACGATAATCCCACCAACTTTGCATTCAAATACGACAAATGGTTCGAAAATTTGGTCAGGGCTATTTCTGCAATGTCGTTGTCACATTCTTTATAGTCTAACAAACTCTGCAAAATACCTAAATCTTGCTTTGGTGCAAGATGAGCTTTTGGAGCATTGAACCAAGCTTTACAATAAATTTTAACTAGGAAAACAGAAATGGCACGCACAGAACTTTCTTCTTCTTTAGACATCTTAAATTGACGACGAAAAATGAACATTTTTAAGCAGTAAATAGCCTTTGCCATCCACCTAGCGTGATGAATGGCTCCTGGAGTTCTAAAACCCACAACATTGCCGTCTAGTGATCCAACAAATACGAGAACCAACTGCAATAGCTCCTTGTAGTCATCTCTGGGGTGGCTTTCAGTTAATTTGGTCTCAAATTCAGCAGTAACATTTGCAGTTACTTCTGGAGTTAGCTGCTTTTGTATTAGATTGTCACTGATACCTGTGTCGTATTTTCCTTTGTCTATCTTGGGCCACGCAGTGAGGAATCTCTTGAAAATGTCTGGATGAGGTCCAGTGGTTGATCCCATTTTTGTGTCGAATACGCCTCTTAACAGAATTTCCAAGATATGGTGACGGCAAGCTAGGTATAACAATTCTCTTCCTAACATTTGCTCCAATATGACGCATGCTCCTTCGAGTCTTCCCGTGTTGGATGCTGTAGTGTCGAAGCACATCGCCTTGACGGTGTTGAGACCCCATTCATGTAGGCATTCATATACGGCTACGGCTTGCTCCTCTCCAGAGCTGTTTGCTGTTACAGGAAATCCCAGCAGCTGTTCCTTTTCGCCATATGAAATAGCTATAGCTATTCGCTCACATTGTTCATTTTTTAAAACACCCGGTAAAAGTTTACCGTCCCAATGGATAACCACGGGCTCTTTTTCAGGAATGTTTACTTTATCAAAAAAAATTTTATTATATTGTTCTCTGAACATTTGCCTTCTATCGTGTAATAAAGTTTTCGAGACTTTCTACTCAAGAGGGTCAAGGTTTAGTGCTTCTAGAGTAGCTATTAAAATTCTCGTGGCATTTCTGTCGGATACCTTACATCGATCTAATAAAATGGACAATTTCATGTTTAAAATCTCTTTAACGCCCCTTGCAAATGAAACTTTCATCCTCTTGCTCTCAGATGGTCCTGGATCTTCTGCAGCTTCTTCAGGGATGTCCATTTCCTCCAAGCTCTCAAGTTCCTGGTAGATGCTGTCCTCTTCAGTGTCTTCTTCTTCTTCTTCGAACTTGTCTTCATCATCCGTCTCTAAGAAGCAACAAAAGAAAGAAAAAAAAAAGACTATAAAAACTTGTCGTTTTAGCAGAATAGTAATAATACATAGGTACTAAATTACCTACTTCTAATTATCAAAAGGTATTATTTAAAAAATATAAACTCAGTCATAAAGATGCCAAATCATGCTCTCATGTACAATTTTCTTTCAATTATAATGAAACTATTTACTTATTTGTTTATCTATTTTTTAGAATACTAATAATAAAAAAAAAACTCACCAATATCAAAAGTTGCTTCTTGGATTTGTCGGTTCATTTTTGCAAGTTCCTTTTGCACCTTGATTTCTTCAGCTCGAGACAATTTGAGATCCACTCCAGTCATGGAACCTGGGCGGCCCTTCTGCCTCTGTTTCACGAGAAACGCCTTATCTTCTTCCGATTTCATCAGAGCCAAGGCATCTTGTTGAGCAATATCAAAGAGATCATCCAACTTTTCAACAAACTGTTTAAATTTGTTCTTGGCCGTTTTCGATGTTTTCTTCCGGTCTTTTTGAAGAGTTCTCCACTCGGCGTGAAGTTTTTCCAGCTTAGTAATAGCATCTTGCTCATGTTTAGTCGGGATTCGAGCTTTCTCCCAAAAAATGAACACTTCTCGTATTGTAAGTTTTGCTGATTCTCTTACAGTTAATTTCACAGTACGTAAATTATAAAATAAAGCACAAAAAACTTGACGATTTGAGAGTAGTTTACAACCGGTGATCTGGTGAATGGGATAGCCCACAAGAAATATTTTATCCTTGGTCCGGCTTTGTACACCTGATGTGGATGCCATTTCAGAGGCCAATAGGTAAATAACAGTTAACTTGGAAAATGAAACAAAATATATTGCAAACTTTAATTTCAATAAAATGTTTTCAAATGTCTTTTAAAATAATACTATAATAGTTATAAAAACAATAACACACACACTTGGAAAATTAAAAAAAAAACGTTAAAATATCTTCACTAGATAATTATTCGATCTAACCAGCTCAAAGGCACTTTAGAAACTAAACTGAATAAATAAAAGGTCGGTTGTACGCTGAAGTAAAATCACCATCCCTAAAATAGAAATTAAATTCACCCTCCTTTTTACCTGTCAAACGGGTCTTTCTTTGGTAAACTAGTCAGGTAATCCCCATATAATAAAAGATTAAATTTGAACAAAAGGCTCTTTATGTTTGAAAATTGAGTTCCAAAATACTTTTTAACAAAAAAATGTTAATTCCGAGACACATTATGTAAAAACCCGTAAAATTCTTAGAATACTCCCAAACTGGCTCCTACTGGTACCAGGTCACGTTTTTGGGGCTAAAGGCTGTTGTAACTCGGTTTGACTTAAAATAACAACAATTATGTATAGAATATAAATTTTGAGGAACAACATTAGCTTTCTTTTGAGATATTAAGCGTGTTTCTGTTATTTACCGTTCTGGAGTTATGGCTCCATATGTCAGCTTTTTGGCCAAAAATTTGGATTTTTTTAAACTTTGAGCGACGAGCGGCACGGATTAGCGTCGTTTAATCGAGCTCAAATTTCGGCTATCTCAATATCTGGAAAGGGGAATCGTTTTGTGGGGTCCAGACGAACAAAATTCCGACATCGATTTTTTGCGGTCACCCTACACAGATTGAAAGCAATCATAAATGGCTGACTTCTGTGTTTTACGCAATCCAATTGCGTCGAAGAACGATTATGGGCAGAGGGCTAATTCATATTCGAAGAATTTTTCAAGTTCATCCTTAAATGTCTTAGTAATACCAATATTTCCATATTTTTACTTATATTGAATGTCCATTGACGTATACAGGCCGCGTAAGAGTGCATATTCGTGTTTTCGATGTTTGAAATCGCGATATCTCCGAAATGGTAACTCGTAGAAAAAAAAGTATAAGAACGATTTTTGTAGAGAATTACATGATCTACAACTTTTGTTTGACCTATTTTTACGATAACACTTACCGTTTACGAGGAAAATGCGAAAAAACGATATCTTTGACCTTGAACAAAATTTTTAGCAAGCGAAGGCTCGATGGGGACTTTTGATATTTTATTTATAATAATGTATTTAAGGCCTATACCAATTTTCAGCTCTATGCGAATTATTGTGAAGTTACCAATTTTTTTCGTCTATTTTGACTGGATAATAAGTCATACTTGCATTTTTAAACTACCACAAGTTGAAGAAATTTTGAACACCATGTTAAAAATACAACTCATTCGAAATTCCAATTAAACCAAAGAATAAAATTATATCGTATTTTTAAACCAATTGTTTTTTTGTTAGTAGATAAGATAGTCGTACATGTATTTTCAGAAAATGTGAGATAAGTAGTTCCTAAGAAAGTTACTGTCAATATAAGGATGTTGTCTAATCTCGGTAAATCATTATTTAAACTTTCGTATGTGTAGCTGTGGTCAACCTAATTTAAAAAATTTAAACTATAACAAAACGGGGATTACTTTTTACATATTACATTTTATATTTACTTTTTAATTTAGTGTTAAAAATATTTGAAATTAATTTAAAAGTGTTGACACACAAAGGATATAGACTTTGTAGTGAATTAAAGTAAACAATCAGACTAGTAAGTAAGTACAAGTTATACTCTTTCTAGTTCAAGTTATACTCTTTCTAAAGTGACATCTCGTAAATTAATTAGGTTCGTTAAATTTGGCGCAAGATCACATGATACTTTTTATCGCTAAATTATTTATTTATAACAGTTTTATTATTATAACGTATCCTGGTATTTAATGAATCATTGTCTGTTATCTTGGTGAGCAAGAAAAATGTTATTTCTTTTTTACTTTCATAGAGCATTTTAGAATTTATCAAATAGGAGTAAAAACTGACGATAATTAATAGATTGAAACCCAGTGGATTTATTTCGCCCGTGGTGTACTAAGATCCACACCCTTTTCTATCGGTAATTTTTGTGTCCTTGCGTCACAATAGGCAAAGATAGGAAGCGGGAGCCGCTCCCAGCTAGATGTCATCGTAGCTCTCCTTAATGACGAACGCCAGGCCGGCCGGTTAATTTTTTCATGTCATGTCCGGGGTAGCACAGGGTTGGGTTACTGTCGGAACATGCAAATTTGCATCTGGAACGAAGTCATAAAAGGGTTAATAGTAAAATAAGGTTTTTCTGACGTTTCTACTAAAAACGAAACCAAGAGAAAAAGGTGTAGGGTATGCTCGCAAAATAAGATTAGAAAAAGCACTATATATCACTGCGAGAAATGTCCTGATATGCCTGGTTTATGCCCAGGAAATTGTTTTGTAATATACCATGCCAAATAATGCTTTCTATCTTACGAATAAATATTTTTTCTGTTCGTTTTGCCTTTTTCATGTATTTTATGTTCGATATACTTATTTTATTTGTTTCAATATATTTGTATTCTGCAATTCTTTTTTTTTATGAAACGTAATGTAATTTTAATTTTTTTTTTTTCGCATGCAAGAAGAGAAGAACATTTTGAACGTACTGACACGGATCCGTGTCAGTCAGTAAAAAACAAGAAAATGTTTGCTATATGCTCATGACACGGATCCGTGTCACGCATACAAAGTTCAACGAACACTCGGTATATGTCGGTAAAAATAGTGAAATTATATTTATAACAAGGTAATAAGAAAAAAATATTAAAAAAATAAAATAGCACCCAGGTTCAGTAAGCTTATAAAAATCCGCAGCCAATGTGTTAAGCATTGTTTCGTCACTGTGGATGAAACATGGATACATTACTATACTCCTGAGACCAGACAACAATCTAAACAATGGGTTACCAAGGGAGAATCTGCACCAAAAAAGGCGAAGACCGTTCCTTCGGCTGGAAAGGTTATGGCGACTGTCTTTTGGGCTTCGCAAGGGATAATCCTCATCGACTATCTGAAAAAGGGTAAAACTATTACAGGTGAATATTATTCATCGTTATTGGACCGTTTGAAAACCGAGCTGCAAGAAAAACGCCCGCGATTGGCCCACAAGAAAGTCCTTTTCCATCACGACAACGCACCAGCACACACCTCAGCAGTTGTGGTCGCAAAATTAATGGAAATAGGATTTCAACTCGTTTCACATCCCCCCTATTCTCCAGACTTGGCTCCCTCGGACTACTATTTGTTCCCCAATTTGAAGACATAGCTGGCGGGACAAAGATTTTATTCAAACGAGGAGGTGATTGCAGACACTAATGGATATTTTGCAGACTTGGACAAATCCTATTATTCGGAAGGGATCAACAAACTAGAACATCGTTGGACGAAGTGTATAAGCCTAAAAGGAGACTATGTCGAAAAATAAAAAAGGTTGTCGGTAGAAATACCAAAAAATCGGTACGTTCAAGACCGCTGGCTTGGAGCACGGCATTATGTCTCCAACTCATCTTTTAGGATATGTTCATATAGAATCAAGTATTGTACCTCGTTTTAAAGCTAATAGATGGCACTTAAATAATAAGTCCCATAGTCGGTGAAAGGTACCAGGTGTACAAGTATAAAATGCGGATTTTTTTTCTAAAAAAACATCTTAAATTCGGAAGAATGATAAAAAGTGCTTTATTCAAAGTATGCTCCACCATCCTTGTTATACACTTTTTCCCATCTTTCGGGCAATTTATGAATACCACGCCAGTAAAAATCTTCCCCTTTTGCTGCGAACCATTCATCGAGCCATTTTTTTCACATCTTGGAAGGAACCAAAGCGCTGTTTAGCAAATGCGTGATGCGATGCAAACAAGTGGTAATCGGAAGGAGCCAAGTGTGGTGAGTATGCCGCATGGGGTAGAACTTTCCAGCTGAGTGCTTCCAACGTGTCGCGAACTGGTTTTGCCGTATGTGATCGAGCATTGTCATGAAGAAAAATGATTTTGTGTTGCCTCTTTCGGTATTCTGGCCTTTTTTCAAGCAGCGAACGGTTCAGATCTGTCATTTGTTATTGGTAACGTTTAGTATTAACAGTTTCCTCAGGTTTTAACAGCTCATAATAGACCACGCCTCTCTGGTCCCACCAAACACAGAGCATCGTCTTTCTGCCAAAGCGATTCGGTTTTGCGGTCGATGTGGATGGTGCGCCTGGGTCTATCCATGATTTTTTGCGCTTGGGATTCTCAAAATAAATCCACTTTTCATCCCGTGTAACTATACGAGGCAAAAACGACTTCTTTTTGTACCGAGCGAGCAAATTGTCACACGTGTTTTTGCGCTTTTCCATTTGCCTGTGGTTCAACTCATGTGGTACCCATCTACCGGCTTCTGATTCTTTCCCGTCTCTCGTAGCCGTTTGGAAACAGCTTGTTGACTAACGCCCAATTGCTCGGCGAGTTGTTTTTGTGTTTGCGAATCATCTTCGTCCAACAATGCTTCTTCGTATTTTTTTTGTCAGTTTTCCACGTTCCTTGTCTGCAACATCGAAGTCACCACTTTCGAAACGCCGAAACCATCGTTCACACGTATCTTGCGATGGAGCATGTTCACCATAAGCTTCTCGAAGTAATCGGTATGATTCAACAGCAGTTTTCTTCAAATGAAAACAAAAAATTAATGCTGTCCGCGAATGCTCTTTGTTCGGTATAAATTTCGACATATTGAACACAACGATACAACACTATGCACACAATTTTCCAATTTATCACTCGTGCGCGTCTGACACTTGTTGATGACACAACAAAATGGCGCAGTGTCAAATCTTTATAGCACAAACTGCATTGGTGCACCATCTGTTGTCTGAAATCCGCATTTTATACTTGTACACCTGGTAGGTGTTGGAAATTAATTTATACACTTAATAGATAAGAAAATCGACGAGGTAGTCAAATACTTGTACTCTTTAGAGTAATTGCAAAATAACGTATACAAAACAATAATTCGACAGCTCCAAAAAAATAAATCTTTTCAACGCAATCCGCTCCTGTGCTTGCACTGGGATGGGTAGCACGCAATGGTAATGTTTTTTTTGGAAAAGTATTTTTTTCAGTATTTTTAATGGTAATTGTAGTAGGAGTAACACCGATTTCAGCGAGATAGGGAATACAATAGTGTTTAAAAATTTAATAAAAACCGTAGTGTAATAGCTAGAATAAATGAAATGGATTAGAGGCACGCGAAACACCCACTTTGCATCCGCATATCCATCAAGATAAAATTTAAGTTATATGAAAATCAGATGGGTATTAAAAATATTCTAGCACCTACTAGAAATTTCCTGTTTCCAATTGAAAATTAAGAAATAATAATAAAAAATCTTTGTTGATATATCCGGTCGGTCAATAAGTTTTGAAAGCGACACCTATGGAGCATCACTTGAACCAAATATTGAACACCATTTTTGAAGCGTCATCTGTCATATGAACACACCCTAAATTTCAAGTCGATCTGTCCCTGTTCATAGATGGCCTCGAGTTTAAACGTGGTCGTAGAAGCGTTAATGATGATTCACGTTCAGGACGTCCATAAATTGCAACAATTGCAACTGTTGTACAAGTACAAGATATGGTAATGGGAGACCGTCGATTAACCGTGGATGATTCAGCTGAGGCTATAGGTATCTCAATTAGAGCAGTACATGAGATCTTAACTAATGTTTTGGGTATGAGAAAGCTATTCATAAGATGGGTGCCGCATTTTTTAGTAATCGGAACATAAACGCACTCGAGAATAACTTTCTAAACATTTGGCTTGTTTAACAAAGAAAAAACTGATTTTGTGCGTAAATTCGTAACTATGGATGAGACTTGGGTTTACCAGTATGTTCCTGAACTGCGACAACAAATCTTACAGTGGACTGAGCCCCGTTGTTCAGCTCCAAAGCAGCCATTGTGATCAAACTCGTCCAAAAAAATTATGGCATCAGTTTTCTGGAATAATGCAATGTAAATATACATTCGAGAACACTAGAGGTAACAGATCAATGATAGATTATGCCCTAACAAACAGAGAAATACATCCACGCCATATATTAGACGTAAGAAGCTCGACATCACCAAACGTAGGAAGTGATCATTACCTAGTTATGTGTAAACTAAGGTGGAGTATAAGAAACACAAGGCAGCACCAAAATAAGGAATTGGAAACAAAGATAAGAATAGAAAATCTACCAGAGAAGACTTAAAGAAAAAATCAGGATAAATCAAATAAATGACGGTTGGTTAAAAATAAAAACAAATGTATGAGAAGCTGCATATGAGGCATTAGGGACTAAAACTGTCGATAACAATTAAAAATGAAGAACAAAAACCCCGTGGTTCGGTGCAGAAATCAAAGAGAAATACCGTGAAAAGAAAGAAATCTATCTAAAGTACAAGTCAATTACGACAAATGAAGCCTACCAAAGATATAAAAGATTACGAACAGACACCCACGAATTAGTAAGAAGAATGAAAATGGAATACTGGGAGAGACACCCAAAAAAATTAGAATCAGACGTCTATGGTCAACAAAAATAAATTTGGAGATTCATAAGACAGCAGAGCACTGAGATGAAAGAACTGATAGAGTATATACACGTGAAGAAAGGAACATGTCAATCTCAACTGAAAAAATCAAGACAATAGTAATAGCAAAAGAGCCGATTAGGTGCAAGCTGGTGGCGGAAGATAAACCAATAGATGGTGATGGAGGTCGATTACCTGGACATCAAAATATCTCGTATCGGAAAAATCGAGAAAGAAGTAAAACATCAAGTTAACAAGGCTAATAGGATAGCGGGATGCCTCAGTGGTACCATATTTAGAAATAAATTCCTTTCCGTGGAAACCAAAACAAGAATATACAAGAACGTAATACGACCAGTAATGACTCACACATCTGAAACAAGACCCGATACAAGTATAACCCAGATGATGCTGAAATCAACTGAAATGAGAATACTTAGGAGATGTACAAACAAGACACTGAGGGATAAAGAAAGGAGTGAAGACATAAGACAACAGGATAGTACAAATAGTAAGAGACAAGTCACCAAATGGAACATGCCTTTATTTTTGATTTCTTAAGAAATATTTTCTAGGTTAAGGTTTGTGAACTACCAAGTATACACACAGGGTTTTCGAAAAATAAATAGTGACACTTGAAGCACAAAAATATTGGAAACTGATATTTTTGATAATGCCAAAACAGAAATAAAAAATCATATTTCTCCACATAATTTATGTATTCGGAATACATTGACCCTAAAAACTGAATAATGTCGCTTTACATATCGATTTGGTCAAGAGTCATTATTCATATTAAAAATATTAATAAATGTTTATGTTCTTTATTTGTGTTGTCACAAAGATACGAGGCAGGTTTGAAAAGTCCGTGCAAAGTCCGAGAGATGGCACCACCGGCGCGTATCGAGGTCATGTTTAGTTAGTAGCATCTCTTGAATGAACGCACACCAAGTTTCAGCCATATTGGTCTATTTCTTTGTGTTTGCCATTCGTGTGAATCAAGGTAGTCGAGTGATTTTCAAGAAATGGACGAAAAAGAATTTCGTGTGGTGATTAAACATTACGTTATGAAAGGCAAAACGCCTCAGGAGATTAAAGAGAAGCTTGATAAACATTATGGTGACTCTACACCTTCGATTAGAACAGTTTATAAGTGGTTTCAAAATTTTTCGGACTGGCTATATGGGCACAAGTGACGCTGAACGTTCTGGACGGCCTATGGAGGTTACGACTCCAGAAATCATTGATCAAATCCATGATATGGTGATGGATGACAGGAGAGTTAAGGTGCGTGAGATTGCTAGTGCTGTGGGCATCTCGACTGAACGGGTACATAATATTTTGCATAAACATTTGGACATGAAAAAGCTATCCGCAAGATGGGTGCCGCGATTGCTCACGCTTGACCAAAAACGGAATCGTGTGAAGTGTTGCAAGGATGGTTTGCAGCTGTTCCAGAAGAATCCGGAGGACTTTAAGCGTCGTTTCGTCACTGTGGATGAAACATGGATACATTACTATACTCCTGAGACCAAACAACAATCTAAACAATGGGTTACCAAGGGGGAATCTGCACCAAAAAAGGCGAAGACCCTTCCTTCAGCCGGAAAGGTTATGGCGACTGTCTTTTGGGATTCGCAAGGGATAATCCTCATCGACTATCTGGAAAAGGGTAAAAATATTATTTATCGTTATTGGACCGTTTGAAAACCGAGCTGCAAGAAAAAACGCCCGCGATTGGCCCACAAGAGAAAGTCCTTTTCCATCACGACAACGCACCAGCACACACCTCAGCAGTTGTGGTCGCAAAATTAATGGAAATAGGATTCCAACTCGTTTCACATCCCCCCTATTCTCCAGACTTGGCTCCCTCGGACTACTATTTGTTCCCCAATTTGAAAAAATGGCTGGCGGGACAAAGATTTTATTTAAACGAGGAGGTGATTGCAGACACTAATGGATATTTTGCAGACTTGGACAAATCCTATTATTCGGAAGGGATCAACAAACTAGAACATCGTTGGACGAAGTGTATAAGTCTAAAAGGAGACTATGTCGAAAAATAAAAAAGGTTTACCCCAAACACATAAGTAGTTTTTATTTTTGCACGGACTTTTCAAACCAGCCTCGTAAATGTTTATGTTCTTTATTTGTGTTGTCACAAAGATATCACTTCCCTTAATTTTTTTTATCTTGACATTTTTTAATTTTTTGCGCGCTAAGTATATGTTTTTAAAAATCTTATACAGTACAGTAGTTTTATCTTAAACAAGGGAGAAATTAATAATAGCTAGATAAACCATTTATACCTTTTCTAAGACAATCAGTTTATGAGGAATAATCAGATCTCAATAAATGGTTAAATAACACAGTGCAACACATAAAATGTAATTTAAATTCTGACTTCAGTTTCTGGAAGTGCCCACCCAAACTAGCAAAACCCTATTTGGGTTTTGATGGTTTAGTTCGAATATTTTTTTTTTCGCCATCATTTTTTTTGCTCGAGCTTTGGTTTTGCACGGCTATATCTCGTAAATTATTGCAATTGCAATGCAATCTTCAGACTTACACCAAAATACACAATTGTTGTGAACAGGTCGAGGCCAGATATTCACTCTTTCGGGGTGTTTTTAGTGCAGAATGCCCGAAAAAATGCCATTTTTTCATATTTTCGACCATAACTCGCAAACCGTGCATATTTTAGCGTAACTGACTCTGTGACAGTCAATCATCGCTTTTAATGAAGCTAACATGGTTAGCGAAACGCGCGTCGAGTGCAAAAATAAAGTGTTTGGTGTAGTGGTGATATATACTGAGTAATATCAATTAAAATTGAATAAAAATAGAATACAAAAAAAATACAAGGAAAAAGGATGTAAGTAAACAAATAGTAGCTTTCGGTAATGATTTGAACTCTACACCCTGTAGTGGTGCAAAACTACACAGTTTTGGTTTTCCATTAATTCGTACGTTTTCCTCTTATGGCCTACTCTGTGTTTTGTATCGTTCTTCCGTAAATCTCTCCATTAATTGTGGACTATTTTTTCACATATTCAATAAGCAGAATTCCTTTACAGTGCAAAAAAAAAAATGGTCGCTTTCAACTTTTCCAAAGACGACTGAGTTTTCGCTTTCTTTGAAGGTGGAGAGTCCGTATGCTGTTACATCGATCCCTATACAACAAGCAGCCAATTAAACATGCTTGAGAAAGTTTCTGTTCTGTTGTAAGTGGTCTGAGGATCTATCGAGCAGAAATTTTCTTCATCCCTAAATCTTTATCACAGTCTTGAAAACTGTACGACACTCTAGTTATTTTAGCAAGCAGTGGAATTTACATTTGTCAATCTGGCAGAACCGAATCCTCAGCAAGCTCGTTGGTTTCCTCAGTTCATTTCGCTGCGCAACAATTACAGCATTATTGCTTTTGTGAAACTCTCTTACGCATAATCTTAACATTGAATGACCTAGGTCCGCTCTGTGCTTTCACCTTGCTCTTTTTTTCCCGTTGCGTTCGCTCAATAAGACAAACTAATTTGAATTTATTTGAGATGCACCGTATAATAATGTCCGTATTATTATCTGCTTTGTTTTCTTTCTTATCATATAAAAATATCAAGAGTCGTTACATTTCTAAAATAAACGTTATACATTATTTGTTATCTTTCTTTTTATTAAATAATAGACTGTGATTAGTTCTGATAACATCATAAGACCTTGAAAATGACATGAAAGTACTTATTGATCTAAAAAAAAACCAAGATTGGTCTGTAGTAAAGATCTACTTTATAGGTACCTGGGCTACCTGAAAAGTACTCGGCCTAACAATGAAAAAACATTTTTTTTGACGCGAAATATGTTTTATTTTTCAATATAATCTCCTGAAACTTCATTGCATTTATGCAAACGTTTTTCCAATAATTCAATACCATCATTAAAGCGTGATTCCGGAAGGTCTGCAAAATATCCATCCACGGCTGCAATAGCTTCGTCATTTGATATAAGATGCTTTCCAGCCAGGAATTTTAGTCAAAAGGAACTAAATCTGGTGAATATACTGGATGTTCAAGCAATTCGTACGTTAATTCGTTGAATTTCACCATCGTCAAAACACATATGTGAACACGTGCATTATCTTGATGAAGAATTATTCTTTTCTTTTTTAAAGCAGGTCGAATTTTTGATTCCAACTGTCCCAAAAGTTTACAATAATATTCAGAGTTAATTGTTTTACCGTTCTGAAGATAATCAATCAACAAAACACACCTTTGTAATCCCAAAAAACTATTGCCATAACCTTCCTTGCTGATGAAACCGTCTTTGCTTCTTTGGTGCACTTCCACCGGCTTCAATCCATTGTTTCGACTGTTCTTTTCGCTCCGGTGTATGGTAGTGGATCCCAGTTTTATCTACAGTTATGAAACGACGCTTGAAATCCATTTTATTTTGATTAAAATGATCCATAAAACGTTTTTGGTCAATTGTCAACAAATGCGGCACCCATCTTGTACAAAGCTAGTTCATATATAATTCTTCATGCAAAGTATTTCGAATTCGTTCTTTTGAGATTCCTGTGGGCTCAGCTGTTTCATGCACTCTCACTCGTCAATCATCTAACACTGTATCATGGACTTGTTGGATGATTTGTGGTGTTGTTTAGTTTTTGGACGACCTTCGCGTGGATCATCTTCGTTGGGAGCCAAAGTGGGTTTGGGGGCGTTGAACCACGCTTTTACATAAATATTGATTATAAATAAACAAATGTCGGCGATTCTTTTTTTTTCTAAATCTGTTAATGAAAATTGATCGCTGAAAAGATATATTTTGAGAGAATAAATGGTCTTTGCCATCCATCTGGCGTGATGAATTGCATAAGCTACTCTAAAAAAATGTCTTTTAGAGGAGTACGTCTTAAAAAAATTAAAGAAAGTTGTTGGGCTGTTGATTCACTGTTTGACAGCCTCTGACTTCTCCCCGGACATCTCAGACAAGGGACAAAAAAGAAGGGGTGTTGTTTATAACACTCCAAGTGTTTTAGTAGAATTCTCTGATAAAAGAGTCCTTAGAAATAGCTTTTTTGTAACAAAAACAAACCTTTTAAAGAATAGAACTAAATATCAGGTCGGTACCCACTACCTTGCAATTCGTAAAATTATTTATAAAGTTAAAACAAATGACAATTTTATGTCTTATTATATATTGTATAACAATGTATTTGTATAATTGTTTATTATACAAAGGAAACAAAATATGATCAAAAATATTTAAGTTAGGTATCTTTGTTGCCATTTTTCACTTTTGTTTTCTAAATAGATCAAAGATCGAATTTGTGGATTCGTATCGTGTCCGGTCTTGGATGATGAATATCTTCAAATATAAAAGTTTTAACAAAAAAATGGTAGGAATAAAACTTTTAAGACAACATTTCCCATGAAATGAAACAAGAGTCAGGTTTCTAGAACGAATGGTTTACATTTTTTGAGGGAAAAACCACGACTTTTTTGCAGAAAAAAACCCAATTTTTACAGCTTTAACCTCGATGAAGCACGGGTTAACGTTATCTAATTGACCTAAAAGTGTGCAAATCTTATTTTTTTAGACAAATGGCAAATTTTAGGAGGGTCCCGCCGGCATTACAATGAAAATATTTTTTCCTCCCTATACCTTGTGACTGCTTATATATATATATATATATATATATATATATATATATATATATATATATATATATATATATATATATATATATATAGGGGTTTTTTTCTTAAGGTTAGCTTAAAGACACATTGACGTTTCACCAAAATATATCTGTCTGTAAATATTTTAAGACACAACCATCGATCAACTGTTAATTGCACGAGCAAGACTAAACACTTAAATTCCTTCTTGGACAGCTTGAAGCAACAGCGTTAAAGAGGTAGCATAGCGTAGGTGTAAATATCAAGTGCATGAGTTTACATAGATTGTTGACTGTTTTATACAGTTTGTAATGTACAATTACATACTAATACAGAAAGTAATCAACGAAGCTGTAGATCGTATATTTATATCGATATTTTCCGGTAATCTTTAATTGCTAACACTGCTATTGTTAAGTTGGGAATGTGGAATCTTTGGCACAATGATACTACTCAGTATATATCACCACTACACCAAACACTTTATTTTTGCACTCGACGCGCGTTTCGCTAACCATGTTAGCTTCATCAGGAGCGATGATTGACTAAAGGAAAACTACAAATCTACCCTATTTATACTTAGCCTAACCCTAGAATTACTCAAGCGGAACTAATGACATAGGCAAGGCCATCAGTTCCGGTCAAGTAACCAGTAGAGGGGACTATAAGGAATAGGCCCTCTGTCTTTATTTAAACTACTTTTACATTTTATGATTTCCATACTTTCGTATGCGTTCAACAATCTCCTATCAGATACATTGTTTATTAATCTTAGATTATCTAATGTTACAGTATGATCAGCTTCAAGGGCATGTTCGGCAATGCTAGACTTTTCTGTTCTATTGTGTGCTAAATGTTCTTTAAATCGTGTTTTAATTGACCTTTTAGTTTGCCCAACATACTTTTTGTCACAATCATTACAACTAATTTCATAAATTCCACTTTTCTCACAATTGGGAATCTTATCTTTGGGATTTCCTAAGATATTCCTCAGATTGTCTGATGACTTATAGACTAAGGTGAGGCCTACCTTATTAAATACCTTATTAAGTCCCTTGCTATATTTCGGATTATATGGTATGGAGACATACTTGGTGTTATTTTCTTCGCGTGTAAAAAAGGTGGAATTCTGAATATTAGACCTAAATTTATGTCTATTTATTAGCTTATTTACTAAGTCATCGTCATAACCATTAACTCTAGTTATATTTCTAATACGATTCCTTTCTTTATTAAAGTTTACTCTATTCAGAGGGAAAGTGGCCAAACGATGAACTAAAAAATGTATTGAGGCTAATTTATGTTGTTTACAATGAAATGAATCATTAGGAATATATCTGTCTGTTACTGTGTCCTTCCTATAGATATCAAATTCTAATCTATTATTATTTTTAATAATTAAAATATCTAGAAAAGGCAATTGTCCTTTGTTCTCAATTTCGTACGTGAATTTAATTGAATCATACCGGCTATTTAATTTAGAAACAAAATCATCAATATTTGCTTTCTTTGTATCAAAAATCGCGAAAATATCATCCACATACCTATACCATACCCTTGGGAAATATTCGAATTCTTGACTGGCTTCGATTTCAAACTTACTCATGAATAAATTGGCTATGAAAGGTGACAAGCAATTACCCATAGCTGTTCCTTCTTTCTGAACATAAAATTGATTGTTATATTGGAAATAATTTTGTTCCATGCAAAGTTTAGATAATGTTATGTATTCACGAATAATTTCGTCTTCAAAGTCATTCCTTCTAAGTAATTCTTCGAGATATTGTAAAGTTTGTGGAATTGGCACACTTGGGAATAAAGAACTAACATCAAAAGAAATTAAGACTTCACCTTCATTAAGAACTAGCCCTATGAAAAGGTAATAAGAAATCCATTACCATTACCATGTAAGAACCTTGTCTCCGATTCGCTAAAATTTAAATTAAATGCGAGTAATCCGACCATACCAAAATTGTATTGCTTACCCAAAATTCACAAACCTGGAAAAGCAATGCGACCCATTGTTTCATCGGTCGGATCACCCACATATTTAATATCCAAATGGTTATCAAAAGAACTTGAGAAGTTACCATTAAATACTTTCGCAGTGAAGAATTCGTTAGAATTCATTAATAAAACAAAAAATCTAGTTCTTAATGAAGGTGAAGTCTTAATTTCTTTTGATGTTAGTTCTTTATTCCCAAGTGTGCCAATTCCACAAACTTTACAATATCTCGAAGAATTACTTAGAAGGAATGACTTTGAAGACGAAATTATTCGTGAATACATAACATTATCTAAACTTTGCATGGAACAAAATTATTTCCAATATAACAATCAATTTTATGTTCAGAAAGAAGGAACAGCTATGGGTAATTGCTTGTCACCTTTCATAGCCAATTTATTCATGAGTAAGTTTGAAATCGAAGCCAGTCAAGAATTCGAATATTTCCCAAGGGTATGGTATAGGTATGTGGATGATATTTTCGCGATTTTTGATACAAAGAAAGCAAATATTGATGATTTTGTTTCTAAATTAAATAGCCGGTATGATTCAATTAAATTCACGTACGAAATTGAGAACAAAGGACAATTGCCTTTTCTAGATATTTTAATTATTAAAAATAATAATAGATTAGAATTTGATATCTATAGGAAGGACACAGTAACAGATAGATATATTCCTAATGATTCATTTCATTGCAAACAACATAAATTAGCCTCAATACATTTTTTAGTTCATCGTTTGGTCACTTTCCCTCTGAATAGAGTAAACTTTAATAAAGAAAGGAATCGTATTAGAAATATAACTAGAGTTAATGGTTATGACGATGACTTAGTAAATAAGCTAATAAATAGACATAAATTTAGGTCTAATATTCAGAATTCCACCTTTTTTACACGCGAAGAAAATAACACCAAGTATGTCTCCATACCATATAATCCGAAATATAGCAAGGGACTCAATAAGGTATTTAATAAGGTAGGCCTCACCTTAGTCTATAAGTCATCAGACAATCTGAGGAATATCTTAGGAAATCCCAAAGATAAGATTCCCAATTGTGAGAAAAGTGGAATTTATGAAATTAGTTGTAATGATTGTGACAAAAAGTATGTTGGGCAAACTAAAAGGTCAATTAAAACACGATTTAAAGAACATTTAGCACACTTAAGATACAATAGAACAGAAAAGTCTAGCATTGCCGAACATGCCCTTGAAGCTGATCATACTGTAACATTAGATAATCTAAGATTAATAAAAAATGTATCTGATAGGAGATTGTTGAACGCATACGAAAGTATGGAAATCATAAAATGTAAAAGTAGTTTAAATAAAGACAGAGGGCCTATTCCTTATAGTCCCCTCTACTGGTTACTTGACCGGAACTGATGGCCTTGCCTATGTCATTAGTTCCGCTTGAGTAATTCTAGGGTTAGGCTAAGTATAAATAGGGTAGATTTGTAGTTTTCCTTTAGTCAATCATCGCTCCTGATGAAGCTAACATGGTTAGCGAAACGCGCGTCGAGTGCAAAAATAAAGTGTTTGGTGTAGTGGTGATATATACTGAGTAGTACTGCTATTGTTCCTAACAGGTACAATACAGTAAATGAAATAATCGTAACATAACAGAATAAAGCAATATTCGAGTTATAAATGTCACCTTTCCTGGAAATCGACGAACTTGCCTGAATGTTGATTTATTGAAGGTGCATCGCTCATTAGTAGTTCGTGAAAGGGGTGAAAATATCGACTATTCAGACTCAATTTACATTTTCTCGTCAAAATGTCAACGTGTATCTAAAACTATAGAACAACACGGATCGTTAGACGAAAGGTCGAATTCGCGACAGGGAAATAAAACGAGTTTCGAATTGAAGAACCGAGTAAGTTCTGCCTGTTTAAAATGTGATGGTTTAATAACACTGGTAAACAAAATTGTAACTTTGTCCTGCCACATGGACTTTTATGATATTTTTTACTTTGATGGCAGTAAAAACAAACATTAAAAAAAAATCTGTTAGCCAAGAACTTTATTCTCTTAAGTAATTTAAAATATTTCAAAAAACAATGACCTCCTGAACCAAAAATGTAAAAAAGTTTTATTATGAAGTTACGATCTAAGATTTTCTAGCAAATTTAGATCCTGGTTGGTCCCTTTTGATTATCCAGCAGTAATCTGCCAACATATTTGGGTTCCATTTGCCCTGGTAACGTTTTTCCTTCTTAGAAATGTCCTGATGGCACCTATCTCCGTGTTCATAGCTCACAGCCCCCAAATTCTGAGGAAAAATATCCAGATGTGAGTCTAAAAAATTAACCTTGAGTGACATGTTGCAACCCAATGCTTGATAAGCTCTCACTCTTATGGTTACCCAAAAAATTTGCAACAACTTTCTTAAAAGATTTCCATGCTGGTTTTTCTAAATCGCTCGATTTTTCTTCGAATACCGAATCTTTTATTAACTCCCTGATTTGTGATTCTACGAAAATACCCTCTTTTATCTTTGCATCACTTATTTTGGGGAATATTTCTTTTAAATACAAAAATCCACTCCCATTGCGATCCATTGCCTTTACAAAATTTTTGATCGGGCCTAATTTGATATGCAATGGTGCAAGAAGTACTTCAGATGACTCTACAAGGGGTAAATACTTCACATTTTTTTGTCCAGGAATTAAGGATGCACGCGCAGAGGTACAGAAGCAAGTATATTTCCGTTATGCAGTAACACTGCTTTTAGACTTGTTTTAGAAGAGTCAATGAATAAACGCCATTGGGAAGGATCAAAATCAATTTCCAAAATCTTCATAATCCCATTTATATCATTACAATATACCAAGTCCCCGTCTTGAGAAAAGTATGATCTGCAGTGTTGATCACGATTTCGAAAATTGCTGATTTTAGTTTCATGATGTAGCAAATTCCCATCTTTTTAATCGAGATCCTAATAGTTCTGACTGCTTTTTTGACAAATTTATATCGCGAACCAAATCGTTTTGGTCTGCTTGAGTTATCAGGTGTGGCTTGGTTAGAATTTCTTCAAACTCAAGAGTCATCGTCCTCATCAACACATTGGCTTGAAGTGGATGATTGTGTATCGTCAATCTCAACGGACGCAGATGCAACTGGTATAGGCAAATTTTCACTATGAGGGACTGGTCTCATGGCTGAAGGTGAATTAGGGTAAATAACTGTGTTTTTTCTTGAAATTTATACCATTTACGTCAGTAACACAAAAATAACAGTCCGAAATGTGATTTTTTGGTTCGGTCCAAATCATGGGTACAGCAAACGGCATATGACACGACCCTTTCTTCCAATCGCTTAAATTCTTCACACACGTTATACAACAAATATGAGGGGCCCAGGATTTGTCTTGATGGGCCACAGCGAACCAAAATACCGGTGTTAACTCTCCAAGAGTTTTTTGATTTTTGAAAGTCAGTTCACCACAAACATAACAAAAAGAGCTAGGATCGTTACTACACTTTCTCGACATGTTAACGCAGTTAATAAAGCACAATATTTGGATGAAATCACAGACAAATAGTTTTATGGCTATTTCTTCGCGAACGTTCCTTTGTTTTTATTGCAGTAATAAGTTATAAGTATTACCGTATCACAAGAAAACTGAGGCTAATTGAAACAAAACAACTGCAGTTTAATAGTGAGGGTAGTTAGCTAAAACAGTATTAGCTATCAAACTTCGTGTGGCATGACTAGTGTTGACCAGTGTAATCGAATCTTTCTAATATCTATGGAACAATTCCTTAAAATTAAAAAAATTACTTTCTAGTTTCAGTTTACCAAAAAATTATAGAATGTTTGTCGGCAAACGTCTATAAATCTGTTGTTCTGATCCCATTTTAATGAAATTGTTTGTGTTCGATAAGGTATTTTTCAACTCAGGGGAGAAAATCATTGAAATCGGTTTTGTATTCTTTTAGTTATAGCTTGATAAAGTACAGAGAAATATCACGCATTCCACAACAACAAAAAACCAAATTGCCGTGACAGAAATCTAAAACAGCTATGATTTTTCAAGTTTGGCAGCATGATTGTTTAAAATGTTTTGCGAGAATTTTCCAGCATGTCTGGAAAAAAATTGTGGTTTTGTTTCATAACTTTACCCATATTTCCTTATTGCTTTTTTGGAGAATTTTTTTAGTATTCCTTGTTAATTTAAAGATGATCTCTAACTTTTTTTTTGAAATCTAATGATTTAAAGTCTTCCAATTTTGACGGTGCTCAATCAATGAATGAGTCGCAAATTCCGATATCTTGGGAGTTGGCTAACTAGCGACTTATAACCAGATATACGTAGCAGAATGGAAGAAGCTAGAATAACTTTGATAAATATGAGAACATTAACAAAGAAAGGGAAGTGCTCGATATCATAAAAAGAAGAAAGTTGGAATACTTTGCCCACGTAATGAGAAATCGGAAGTATGAATTGCTCCATATAATTATTCAGGGGGAAATAGAAGGAAGGCGTAGTCCTGGCACGCCGGAGAATATCCTGGCTTAAAAATCTTCGCCAGTGGTATGGAGTAACTACCACGACACTCTTTAGGTCCGCTGCGGATAAAGTGAAGATCATGCGACTGATCGCCAATGTCCTGGGAAGACAAGGCACTTGAAGGAGAAGAAGAATAACATGACTAAGTAATCAATATCTCAAACTGGAACTTCGATATCGTTTCGTTAAATGTTATATATAGTCGGTACTTCTTTACGGTGTAGAGAGCTAGATTCTAAAGGCAGATATCATGAGACTACTAGAGGCCTTTAAGATGTGGGTTTTCAGAAGATTGCTCCAAATTCCATAGACCAACCACATAACAAAGAGAAGGTTTTGAGACTAGTGCAGGTAGAAAGAGAACTATTACAAATAATTAAAAGAAGAAAAACAGCTTATATTGATCACATATTCAGAAACACTAAGTGGCAGTTGCTACAGCTTGTTATGTCGGAAAATCAAGGGAAAGCGTAGTAAAAAAAGTACTCATGGTTCAAGAACATAAAGGACTGGACTCGTCCTGACACCCACTCACTCTTGAGAACCGTTCAAGATAGAGATAAGTACGCTACAATTGTCGCCAAATCCATTAAATAGACATGGTACGTTAAGAAGATGATTAAATGTTTTTTTGAAGAATTTCTTTAGTAATCCTTGTTAAGTTAAAGATTACTCTATTTTTTTTTTCGGGAATATTATGGCTATTTTTTTCTGGATATTTGATATACCAGACGTGTTGAAGTCCCGCAGTTTTTACTGGGCTATGAATTAATAATAAATAATTAACACATATTATTGCGAACTCTATCTATAATTAATCCAAGGTGATGTTCCTCTATGGACTCTTTTTAAAGTGAACTTTATTAGGGTGTATAGAGCGCACTTTTGTTCTTTTTTCGACCGTCGTGTCAGTCCACTCTGAAAGCTCGCGAGTGAAATTGGACGAAACTATAACTAGAAGTTTCGCGAGTGGACTGCAACTTACGAAGAAAAAGTTTTTAAGTAGACGTGTTGTTGTGAGTGTAGATATACGAGAAAATTAGAGGTAAAATTTCTTTAAAAATCAAAAATCATTCCTTATCTATTTTATTTTCGCGAGTTTTTCTTTTAAATATTTTAGTTGTACTAAATAATTAGGTATATAATTTTATTTCTTCTGTTATATATGTATATATATATAATATATATATATATATATATATATATATATATATATATATATATATATATATACAGGGTTACAGGGAAAGTCGTCCTAGATAATTAAGGACGTTATAGTTTAGGTCGTTTCTGACCGATTTGACTCTATGACATGATGTCCTAAACTTAACCGTTTTCGAGATATTGAAGTTTAAATATTTTCTAAAAAAAAACATGTTTTTTTGCTTTTATATCGATTTTTTTTTATTAGAGGTTCTCGAGTGCGATTTTTTTGGTTATTTTTAGTTAATCTGTATCAAGTATCAAAAATCATCAAAAAAAATTTGAACTAGTTACTAACAGTTTCAAATGGCGGCTTGTTAATGTTTCTAAATTACGAATTTTTACCAAGTGTTTCCTACTTTAAATCAATAAAGAGAAAAAGAAATGTATGGAAGTTATTCTGCAAATTATTTTAAACACTTTTACGTCTTTTTAGCTATCTAAAACGGTATAATATCTACTGGATCTATTGAAAATTCTAAGAAAATGAGATTTCAATAGGCCCAAATGTAGAGTAACATAATAATAGAATTTAGATACTACCAATTACCGGTTTACTACCTGCACCTTCAAACAATAAAAAGGGTTGGGTAAGCATTTCTTCCGATCGGGGTACTCTCTGTGCGAGTGACATTTTCTGTTCTCTAAACATTATTGAATGATTTTTAGTCTGCTCATGCGATTCGTCCGTGGTAGATGTGCTATACCGTGCTCTTCAAAAATATCTGTGTTTCACCTTCTGACTGTGTGAATTGGCTCGTAACTGGATTTTGATCTCTGCTTGTGAATATGGCAACGTATACCAACGAGAAATATGCTGACATCCTAATGTGTTACGGATTTTGCGAAGGAGTGTCGTCGCATGCACGTCATGAATACATACTGGGATATCCTACTCGTCGTGTACCTGATGTTAGCGTATTTGATGGAATTTATCGAAGGCTACGAGAAACTGGTTCCATACAAAGACGGCGGACTGACATGGGACGACCACGTATCTTTGACGAAGGCGAAGAAAACGAAATACGACGTCTCTTTGAGGTGGACCCAACCACATCTACAAATGTTGTTGCACAACAGCTTGGTATGTCGCAGTGGAAGGTATGGTTTGTAATGCATACTGTTGGGCAACACCCTTACCACTATACGCCCGTGCAAGTTATTGAAGAAGGGGATCCGTTGCGACGATTAGAATTCTGCAGATTTATGCTCAATACCGATGTCGAAGTTGCATCTTTTTTTAAGAAAATACTATGGACTGACGAGTCGAAATTCGACAAAGACGGTCTTACAAACTACCACAATGCCCACTATTGGGCTTCTAAAGAGGAAGTCAACCCAAACAAAAAAAGAACGAAAGGATCACAAACAAGATTCAGCTTAAATGTGTGGATGGGTATAATTTCAAATTATTTGGTTGGACCATTCTTCCTGCCAGATAATTTGAATGGCGAGGAATACGACAATTTTTTGCAGAACGATTTACCTAATTTGATGAAAGACCTACCTATTGGTTTGAGACAAAACATGTACTTTCAACACGATGGCTGCCCAGCTCACTACAGAGGAAGTGTTCGTGCATGGCTCAATGACAATTATCCCAACAAATGGATTGGAAGAGGCGGACCCATACCTTGGCCGGCGAGAAGCCCAGACCTAACACCGATGGATTTTTATGTGTGGGGTCACATGAAAAGTCTCGTATACGACCAGATGACTCCTATCAAAAACGTGGATGTCCTAAGACAAAAAATAATTGATGCGGCTGACGAAATGTGGCGGCACCTCACAACCAGCGTTGTGAAAAGTAATTTAAGAAAAAGAATGAGAATTTGTGTTAGAAATAGGGGCGACCATATAGAACATAAATTATAATTAATAAAAAATTTTAAATTTCAAGGTTTTTTGTTTTATTTGTGTATTTTTCGTGTTTTCACCTAGAACTAAAAATTTACCTTTTGCTACCCGAGCCCGCTTTAGGTGTCATTCTGTGTACAGTTTTCCTATTAAACTCCTAGTATTATACCTTTTTTGATAGCTAAAAAGACGTAAAAGTTTTTAAAATAATTTGCAGAATAACTTCCATACATTTTTTTTTTCTCTATTGATTTAAAGTAGGAAACACTTGGCAAAAATTCGTAATTTAGAAACATTAACAAGCCGCCATTTGAAACTGTTAGTAACTAGTTCAAATCATCATGTCATAGAGTCAAATCGGTCAGAAACGACCTAAACTATAACGTCCTTAATTATCTAGGACGACTTTCCCTGTAACCTTATATATATATATATATATATATATTATATATATATATATATATATATATATATATATATATATATATATGATTATGTAAAAAAATCAGAAAAATATTCGTGATTTTCCAGGATTTTTCTCATCTATGTGACCTCCTTTGTTTTTAATTACCGGTTTACAGAGTTTCGGCATTCTTTCCAATAGTTTCTTCAGAGTTTCTTCGGTTATTTTTACCCATTCTGCTTGTAAAAGTTCCCACAAGTGATTTTCTGATGTTGGAGTGAGTTTTCGAACACACACCTGTCCAAATGGTCCCACAGCACTTCGATGGGGTTTAAGCCGGTGTGATTGTGGAGGCCAACTGATCACTTCCAAGACGTCATCGGATTTCCATTGGCCCAAAAGTTCTCTAATTTAGTTAGCGGAATGTTTAGGGTTGTTGTCGTTAATTTCCAAAAGGGTAGTGGTATTTATAGGATAGTTTTTATCATAAAATGTCATTAGAAATTTCCATAATCCCTAGAAACTTGAAATGAGTTCTTACTTCAACTGGAATTCTCAGAAATCGCATCAAAACGATTATCATGCAAAACTTGGAAATCTGTTCTAATTGGTTTTTAATTTGTAATTTCACCAAAAAGGCTTATCTAAACAATTTTAAGATGAACACTTGTTAAGAAGAATTAAATTTACCTAATATAATAAAAGGGTTTAATTAGGTATGCAGTTACATTGAAATTTCTAGGTGGGCAAATACTTTCTAACAGTAGTATATATATATATATATATATATATATATATATATATATATATATATATATATATTATATATATATATATACTAGAGCTAAAGGGTCGTAATTGCATTGGTCGTAATTTTACAAAAATTAATTTTGAAAATTGTTTCCTCTTTAGCAACAATGAAGAGGTGATCCTCGTCCAGCGCAAAAGAAAAGACATCATTTTTAATGTTCCGTACGGAACACTTATAAGATCACTTCGGTGTCTGTCTGTCCCGTCTGTCACACCCGATTTTCTCCGAAACTATTTGTCATAGAAAGTTGAAATTTGGTAATAATATAGGAATTGATGGCCTCATCAGAGCCATGTAGTTTTGAAAGTTTTGACTTAAGGGGTTAGTTTTGGGGAATGAAATCGGAAGTGAAAAAAAATTTTTTTTACTAGGTAATCGAGTGTGGTGTCAAATGCGCTTTTCCATTTGCCTGTCGTTCAACTCATGTGGTACCCATCTACCAGCTTCTGAATCTTTCCCATCTCTCGTAGCCGATTGAAAATAGCTTGTTGACTAACGCCCAATTGCTCGTCCGTGAATGCTCTTTGTTCGGTATAAATTTCTACATATTGAACAGAACAACACAACGCTATGCACACACTTTTCTAATTTATCACTCGTGTGCGTCTGACACTTGTCGATGACACAACAAAATGGCGCACTGTCAAATCTTTATAGCACAAACTGCATTGGTGCACCATCTGTTGTCTGAGGTCCGCATTTCATACTTGTACACCTGGTATTTGTTTAAAATTGCCAAAAGAACAACATTTCTTCATGAAACATTTGGAAATTTTAAGAAAAATGCTAGTTTTGACGATTTTTTGAAATAGTTACAATTTTGACGAACATTGTATCACGTAACTACCATCGAGCAGGTTATTTTTAGCTTTATTAGCAGTAATAACAAAAATTTCAATATAACGCGCACTTTTCGGAGGACATTGAATATGAAAATATATTTATGTTTTATTTCTACATAAAATTAACTTTTATGGAAACTTCCATATGGAAACAGCCGCTTTTTACATGGAAACATTTTTACTACAATCTATAATAGGCAAATAACCGCACCGCGTTTTTGCAAAATCGAAGTTGTAAATTGATGTGTTTAAGATTTTGTATAAAATAACCTCGATAATTCTTTTGATATTTTTCGATTTTAATATTAATTTACTTTAAATGATTTTTGTAAGGGAAAAAATTTTCACGCAAACTATATATATATATATATATATATATATATATATATATATATATATATATATATATATATATATATGTAAAACAAAATATTTTCGAGTTCGTTCAGGACCAAAATTTTTATGTATTCAAGAATTTTACTTAATAACCAAATTGTTTCAATTGAAGAACAGTAACATTTCAAATGAACAAAAATCATTCTTACTGATCAAAACCACGTCCCATTTGGGACCTTTTTTAACATAAGTAGAATGTTTGTGGAACTTCAACAAATCTGCCGAATAAGAGAGTCTAACAGGTTAATTTGTTTAACAACGCCAAAGTCACGAGATAATCTCTATTTTTGGTTTTGGAAGTATTATTATTATACTATTGTATTACTCAGCATATATCACGACTACACCAAACACTTTATTTTGGCACTCGACGTGCGGTTTCGCTAACCATGTTAGCTTCATCAGGAGCGATGATTAACTAAACCTAACTACAAATCTATCCTGTTTACATTTAGCCTAACACAGTTCCGGTCAAGTAACCAGTAGAGGGGGACTATAAGGAATACACTGTCTTAAAAAAATCGGTAATTTTACTTTGTTTTTTTATTAAAAATTTATTTCGTAATATCTGTTCTCACGGCTCGTAACGCGATGCTTCTGTTATAATTGGCGTTCTCCTGTTGTGTTTAATTTTCTCCGTTTCCAAAACAATAAACGAATCTTCGTCGTCATCGCTCTCGTTTCCATGGTCAATCTGCGAAGAGGTCGATGGCCCGTCTATTCTGTGGAGATCTGCTATTTCGGTTTCTGTTAGTTTTTCGAAACCGTCTTCGTTCATGTCACTTTCCAGCCAATTTATTATATCATGCCTATCAACATGAATGAAATCCGGGGGAGCTTTAGCAATGTTGAGATATGAGTCAGTTTCAATATCTTCTGAGATTTGCTGGATTAAATCTTCTTGTTCTAATATTTAAATTTGATACTACCCCTTGATTCTTAGTGACGTTGCCTTCGCTGGAAGATAATGAACGAAAATTTGTCCATCTTCGGTGGCCAAGATTGATTCAGCTGGTTGGGACGGAGCATTATCGAGCAATAAAACAGACCTTTCCCTTTAAAGTGTTGACGTACTGAAGGTACAAATTTGTCTTTAAACCACGACGTAAAAATCCCAAGGAAGACTTCTAATTTCGGTTCCTTCAAACGATCGAGGTTTTTTTTGCCTTCCCTGTAATAGTTAATTTTAACTTGTGCTCCTGAAGCATTAGAACATGTCATAATTGAAAGTCTTTCTTTGCTGGAATTGTGACCAGGAGCAGATTTTTCGGACTGAGCTGTTAAGGTTTTCCAAAACAATCCTGATTTATCCGCATTATAAATTTGATTGGGTGATAAATTAAATTTTGTAACCAAAAAGTTAAAATTTTCAATAAATAATGTGGCTGCAACATAATCACCGCTAAGACTCTTACTTTGAATGTCCAACCATAACGCTTTTTTACTCACCATTGGCCCGGAAATAGGAACTTCCTCCGCGCGTTTTTGCATGAACCATTGATACACCGCTTGATCGCCGTCTTTTAATGTAGAGGTATTCATTGTTTTCCGAGAAGGAAACGTCGTTTGGTACGACGACGACACGAAGTAGGAAATGTATTTTTTCTTCTTCATCATATCAGGAATGGTTTACTCGCCAATTCCGAATTCAGCGGATAATTTTTTTTATACTTTCACCTTTTTCAACTCGATTTATTATAACTAATTTTTGTTCAATTATTAACACTACAGGTTTTCTTTTTTGCGACATTTTGGTTGTTTTAGGATGGAGAGCAAAGCATAACTGAGTAAATAATTTTCTTCAGCAGACAAACAGCCCAGGGGGAGTTTCATGGACACGACTCTAATATTACCATTCTTGGAATATGAAATGAACTGTGGTAGTTTCCCGAAACATCTCATTCTCCCGATACCAGCTTGCCATGTTTTTTTCCATTCTTTATTGTTTTTTATAATACATATATATCTATATATATCAAGAATTTTCTACAGCTGGCGCTGTCTTTCTTCTCTTAGCCTTTGATTCCATCCGTTTCTATCTTCCTAGTCTCCATCTGTTAGACCCTGTCCTCCATAGCCTCGTCCACATCGTCTCTCCACGATCGTCTGGGTTTTCCTCTTTTTCTTCTCCCTATAGGGCTCCACTCCGTTATTTTCTTTATCCACCTATTATCTTCGCTCCGTCTTATGTGTCCATACCATTTTAATCGTTTTTCTTCAATCGTGTTTATTGCGTTCTTTTTGATGTTCATTCTGCTTCTTATTTCTTCATTTGTTATTCTCTCCATATGTGTCACTCTACAACATCTTCTCCAATACTCCATTCTACCGCGTTAATTTTAGATTTATTTCTTTTGTTGATCGTCCATGTTTCTGACCCGTATGTCATTATGCTTTGTATTATTGATTTGTATATGCGTGTTTTGTTTCTCTTTGTAATGTGTTTGTCCCACAGGATCGAATTTAATTGTCTTATGCATGTCCGCGTTTGTCCTAATCTAGCTTTAATCTCTTCTTCTAATGTTGCGTTTTTCGAAATAATGGTTCCTAAATATTTAAATCTATAGGTTCTTTTGATTATGGTTTCGTTATCGACTTTTCCCTCCTTTGTTGTTAGATATTCCGTTTTATCAAAGTTTATTGCTAATCTTGCTTTAGTGTATTCTTCTTTCAGTTTTCTTTCAATATAACTGAGGTCTTCCTCATCTTGCGCTATGATTACTTGGTCGTCTGCGAAACTTAAGAGTATATAAGTAATCTTCTCGTATTGGGACTCCCATTCCACTACATTTTTGCTTCCATTTTTTTAACGTTTGTCCGAGGTATATTTTGGATAGTGTTGGGGATGTAGAGCATCCTTGTAATAGGCCTTTTGATGTTTGGAGTCTCTTCCCTATTTTATGTCCTATTTTTATGTTCATTGTGTTGTTTTCGTAGAGAGCTTTTACTGTGTATGCTTTGGCAATGCCTATTTCTTTCATTGCGTTCCATAATCTTTGTCTTGGTACTGAGTCATAGACGTTTCTTATGTCTGTGAAGGCTAGATGAACTTCTCTATTCTTTGCCAGTTTTTTTCCATTGTTTGTTTTATAGTGTATATGTGGTCTATACATGATTTTCCGGCCGTAAAACCTGCTTGGTCTTCTCCAATTTTTCCTTTTTATATTTTCCTCTATGATATTTTATAATAATTTTTCCATACAAACTTCCCATACTCGATATTATGCTTAGACCTCTATAGTTTGTGCATTTTCTGCGGTCTCCCCTTTTTAAATATAGATACTATATAGGCTTTAGACCATTCCTCTGGTATTTTTTCTCCATTTATCGCTCTGTGGAACATGTTTCTCAGCATTCCATGTAATTTATTAGACCCGTACTTAATCATTTCATTTACCACACCTCCAGGCCCTGCAAATTTATTATTTTTGAGTGTTTTTATTGTCTTCTTTACTTCTTCATAGCTTAGTTCTATCTATTTTTTTCCTTATTCTGTTCTTCAGGATTCTCTTCTTGGCATTCTTATCTGTCTTCTGTTAGCAGTTTTTTATAATATTCTTCCCACTCGCTTTCTGAGATATACTCTATATGTCTTCTCTCTATTGTTGGTCCTCAATGCTTTAATTATTCTCCATGACTCTGTGCTTCTAGTTCCTCCTATATACTGTTCTACATGTTCGCACGATTTTTCCCATCTCTCGTTCTTTTTTTTGTTTATCATCCTTCTGGTTTCTGCATTTTTCTCTTTATATTTCTGGAGATCGTCTTCTGATTTTGTATTCAGCCATTTTTCGTATAGTCTTTTTTTCTCCTTTATATTTTCTTTGGTTTTTTCACAAATTCTAATTGTATGTTTCTTATTCTTGTTGTCTTCTTTACCTAATGCTTCTAGGGCTGCCTGTTTGATGCATTCTTTTATGTGGTCATACATCTGTTGGAGCCCGTCGTAGTTAAATGCATTTAATTTTTGATCTAATCGTCGTCTGTATAGGTCTCTTATCGTTTCGTCGTAAGTATATTTTGTATTTTATTTCTTTGACTGCTTTTTCTATTATCTCATTAGTATTTCTGTTTTCTTTATTTATTGTTCCTGTTTGTTTTATTGTCTTGTACCATAGTACTTTTATATTTGCTACTAATAGTCTATGGTCTGTTCCACATTCTTCGCCTCTCTTTACTCTTACATCTTTTATTTTAATAGTGGTATCGTTTTTTTAATTATAATGTAGTCCATTATTGATTTTAAGTTTCGTGTTTCTTGCATCCAAGTATATTTGTGGATGTCTTTGTGTTTGTAGAATCCGTTTGTTATTTTGAGGCCGTTTAGTTCACACAGCTCTATTAGTCTCTCTGCGTTGTCATTGGTAATGTCTTCTCTGAATGGTCCTACGGTATTGTCCATTGTTTTCCTTCCTGTTCTCCCATTCAGATCTCCCATTAATATTAATTCTTGGTTTTTCTTTCCTTTTTGTGTTTCTATTTCTAGTGTTTCATGAAATTATCTTTTTCTGTTATAGTGCTGTTTTCTGTTGGGCCGTATTCTCCTAATATTACCATGTCTCTTCCTAGCATTGTTATATTTAGTTTTATGATTCTTTCATTAATGGGTTCCCAAGATGTTATTTTCCTTTTCCACTTCTTTTTTACTAATATTCCAACTACGCCCTTTGCTCTTTCTTCCTTCTTTACTCCACTCCAACATATATATCTTTAAATGCATAATAGTAATAATCTAAATATGTAATATGAATTTTATTCATTTTTTAATAAAAATAATACGCAATTAAAGCGAAATGGTGTCAAAAAAAAAAATCGACCACTCGGGACCCCGGTTAATTGGATCCCCGGATAATAGAGCCCCGGATAACGGAGATCCTACTGTAATTTCATAAATTCCATTTTCTCACAATTAGGAATCTTGTCTTTGGAATTTCCTAAGATATTCCTCAAATTGTCTAATGACTTATAGACTGTATACGTCTCCATACCATATAATCCGAAGTATAACAGCGGATTCAATAAGGTAGGCCTCACCTTAGTCTATAAGTCATCAGACAATTTGAGGAAATCCCAAAGACAAGATTACTGATTGTGAGAAAAATGGAATTTATGAAATTAGTTGTAATGATTGCGACAAAAAGTATGTTGGGCAAACTAAAAGGACAATTATAGCACGATTTAACGAACATTTTGCACACTTAAAATACAGTAGAACAGTAAATTCTAGCATTACCGAACATGCCCTTGAAGCTGATAAGAGTAATTAAAAATGTATCTGATAGGAGACTGTTGAACGCATACGAAAGTATAGAAATTATAAAATGTGAAAGTAGTTTAAACAAAGACAGAGGGCCTATTCCTTATAGACCCCTCTACTGGTTACTTGACCGGAACTGATAGCCTCGCCTATAACATTAGTTCCGCCTGAGCAATTTAGGTGTTAGGCGAAGTATAAATAGGGTAGTTTTGTAGTTTAGCATTAGTCAATCATCGCTCCTGATAAAGCTAACATGGCTAGCGAAACACGCGTCGAGTGCAAAAATAGTGTTTGGTGTAATAGTGATATATACTTAGTCTCATTGTGTCAAAGATTCCACATTCCCAACTATTACTATTATAACTGTGATAATTTTCCTTTTATATCGCAATATCATTTTATTTAAAACAAAATAAAGCATAATATAGAACTGAACTGTTATTCTCCTCACCACAGCCTCAGCATAGCGTTACATTTTCGCATAGCAAATTGTTTATTTGGAAAACTTATATAGAGCTTGTCATATGCTTATGTTTGTAATGCTTTTTGGTGTTTATGCAGGAACGCAAAATAAAACGTACACTAACGCTTCGCTAAGTATATCATCAGTGTCTAACATGTCTGTCTCTCTTATTCAGGGTGCCCAGTAAGACCAGTCCCCCCACGACCCCCATATGCCCACCGTCACCAGAGATCCCACTATAGAGTTAGACCAAGTAACCGTACAGACCCCTAACGAAGGCAGGCGAGTAGTAGGTGACCCGACAGATGGCGGCCAAGGTATTTTATAAACATTTACAATTTTCTAAAATGCTTATATTCATGCTGTAGAAAACAGCGTCAGCAATTGTTAAATAAAACACAAAATACTCATTTATTCGTCGATATTTATTTTGTCGACTTCAAAATGCAATGCAGATGCAATATACCTGTGTCAACGTTAATCAGGTGCTCCAAATCCATTTCAAATGCTGAAACTGAAGTCGCTTTAAGCGAATATTCTTTTTTACGACTGATTCAAGACGTCTTCCCCAAAGGGGTAAGTTGAGTTTCGGAACAACAAAAAGTTGCACGGGACCATATCTGTAGAGTATGGAGCGGCGTATTATTGTAATGCAAAAGCCAGATTTTTTTGCACATATCTGACCTTTTTCGTTGAATATTTGAATGCAAATGCTTCATAATACCCAAGTTATAACCTTCGTTAACGGTTTGCACGAATGAGTGCATAATATGATGATAGGCGGAAAAGGTGTTGATTTTTGAAGAACTGTAACGTATTGCAGAACTTTCGTATCGCGACGCGGCAAAATGTAATAAACGGAAATATGAGGCGTATTGAACACCTTTTTGTTGATGTCTCTCGCAATCGTTGACGTTGAAGGCGGACTAGAACGGAGTAAATCTATAATTAATTCTCAATCTTCTTTGGATATCTTATCCCACTTATGTCCATGTAATTCGACACACTCACTCAAGAACTTTGGTAGCATTTTGAACCATTCGACATCAGAAATTTCGTTAGTAATCAAAAATTTAGGACAAATTCTTTGCTTTATAAATGTATCCATTGTAAAACTCGCACAGCATTCTTAAGCGGGACTTACAACTGCTGTAATCAAATTAATTGACAGATCTCGTCCAAATTCTGCATGACATAAATACAGCCTTACCAACTGATACAAAAAAGATTTTTTTCGATACTCTTAGCATCCAGCTTTTAAATGACGAGTTCTGGATTCTTTTTTACAGAATGTACATCTTGAAATTCCATTTTAGCGATTTTAATCCAAAGAAATTTGTAAAGATAAATAGATCCCAGGCCCCCCCGTGCCCCAAGGCTCCTTAACGTCTCCTACTCTCTTCCTCATTTTCATTAACAATCTGCTGAAGAGGACTAGGAATGCAATCTACAGCTTTAGATGACGGTACCACAGTAAGAGTTTTTGAAATATTCAAATTCCTTCTTCCAAGAAAAATCCTATTCTGTAGAATAAAAATGAATTTTGCGGATTTACAGGCAGTTTTTCTTTAGTTATCATAATCTTTATATAATGTATAATAATAATAATAATATCCCTCAGGTGCTAGGGGAATCCCAGGATTATCCTAGTCATGTTGTATTGTTTTGTGTTGTCCAGATTATTTATAATAAAAAGGGCAATCTAAGGTGTTTACCGTGCCGAGAAGATGAATGACTCAGCTTTTATGAGTCGCGAATGGTTCCCACGGATACCGGAGCCCTCCGGGAGTAAGTAGCCTTGCTGTGGCAAGTCGGCTATGTCGAATAATAATAATGATAATGTTAGGGTCTTGCGGAGGCTATACAAACAGCTACAGCCCCACCGCAACAACAACAACCACAGACGAACCAAACAATCACCTCAGCCGAAACGATCCCCGATAGTTTTTCTAGATCCGACTGTGTAGATGATGGAAATTGCCTTTTCCGGGCAGTTAGCTTAGACTTATATGGCCACCAAAACCATCATGTGAAACTCCGAGAGGTTGCTCTAAGATATATACAACAAAACTGGTCGGAACTTCACACGTTTTCATTAATTGAAGACGACGAGGTGAAAGACTTCAATAACTATATAGGAGGAAAAACAGCACCTATGGAACGACCTTAAATATACTCGCTCTCTCGGAAACCCGAAATAGCAACTTTTATATCTTCTCAAAACAACGAAGAACAAGAGATACAAAAATAACTTTTAGGGACAGACCAACAATAATAAGCACCGGAAAACACACCGAAACTATTTACCTTCTACTAACAGGCAACCCAATGTCGGAACACTTTGATCTTCTGACCCCACAGAACACTGAAAAACCCCAAACAACACTACCAACCAATAAAAGAAGCATCGGACGAACGACGTAATGGCCGAGGACGTCACGGAAAATGGCAGCTCGACCAAAACGATCAAGACCGGGCAAAAGAAAATGGACCTGCCAGAAGTGTTGTGCCGGCGAGTAAGGCGACACCCACCAAGGCGGGAAAATCAAAGCAACGCACAGAAATCAACGAACACGCCATGCGTTGCTACAATAAAATCACAAAACCTGACAAAGAAATCACTACTAGCCGCCTGGACTCACCGAAATCAATCCCAAACATAACCGACACAGATGCGGGACAAACACAACCACCAAACCCAAACCAAGTCACGTATGTTTTGCAAGAACAACATGCAACTACCAAGGCTGGCAAACCAAGACAGCGGTTAAAGTTGACAGATGAAATGAACAGAACAGTAATGCGCTGTTACTACACCGCCACCAATTGTTCCACCCGTCATATCAGCCACAAGCCTTACACCAACAACATTCACACCACAGTTAGTACAATTAGGACTTAACGTAAACATACACAAATCATTCAGAAGTCAGTGATTTTGTAACGTAACATTGTCAGGTCATTCCTTAATACACAATGGTAATAGCGTTTGTGCTGACTTGGCTTAGGACCGTCAGCCAAACATGGAACCACATTGACCAAATGTAAGAAAGAGGAACAAAAATAGGGCATGCAACTGGGTAGTTCTTTATTTGTTTTTTTTTTTTAAATACTCCCTTTGGGGCTCTAGACACTTCCAGACCAATCGCCGAACCATAGAAACTTTATAATTAATTTTTATGTAGTGTACTCTGAAGGCGCGGCCTTGCAATTAATTTTTACTGCTATTGGTGATCGATAACGACAAAAAATGCTATATAAGGCTTATATAGGGTCAAATGTAAATATTTACCTAGTGATTCTCATAGGAATATTTTTCTTTATATATTATGAATGTTAAATTAAAAAAAAATTTTCTACGAGGGTGCCAAAGTTACCCTCGCACTCACTAAACAAATATCAATCTAAGATACGTTTCGAACTAATAAATGTCATCAGCTGCATACAGGTTAGGCAGTGTCGAGCGTTTTATGTCACCTTAACACTAAAGCTTACACTAAAACATCATATGATGCCAATAAACACGAGTCAACCGTGCGATTCTGTGACAGTAATAGAATCAATTCTGAAGCAGTTGTTTCTTATCCCCATAAATTGAGACGAGTATGGAACTGAACAGTGTAGCATTGTTTCAACTCGTTGAGTTCTATTTGTTAGATATGTTTTAAATAAATTATGCAGTCCGTTTAGGCGCCCAGATAATAGAAAGGAAATAGATCGCTTTTAAAAAAGATTGGATTGTTTGCCTGTTTTGCCCTTGGCAATGTAATATTGTCCTGGCAAATTTCATTAGTTAGAAAACGCATAGATGTTTTTCCAGTAATTAAATTTTCAAGATATAATAAAAGACTGTTTTTAGTCAATTTCCACTGGTTTATTTAAATTGCGATGACGCATTTCGCTGTCGATGCAGCTTCTTCAGATCTACATTTTACACTGTCAAGTTAGGTTTAATATTCACAGTTTTATATAATTTCTTAATTATAATATTACACCTAATTAAATTACATTGATAGTATTGGAAAATCCACACAGATTTGGAGTTAAGAGAATAAATTCAATAATGGTGAATTGCTTAAATCTACCTGGTCGTTGAGTAAAGTACCTGTAGTCCTTAATCGATTTATTTGCATAGTCTCTAAAAGGTTTAGTTTTAAACCTTTTTGTTGGGTGTGTAAAATTTTGAAATTCTTGTTAAATGTGTGATTTTCTGTTAATAGATGATTAGCATATGTTGAATTAGATTTTCTATGGATGAAACTTTTTTCGTGTTCTGTAATTCTTTGTCTAAATGTACGTCCAGTTTGTCCGATATATGTTTTAGGACATGACCCACATGTTAATTGATAAACCCCTGATTTATTGTCTTTATTGATTTGTGGTTTGTAGTTTTTAAGGTATTTCCCTATAGTATTGTTAGTCTTGTAAGCTATGTTGACATTTTTTTGATTTAAAAATTTCCCCAGTTTTTTTCGTTGGTTTGCCGAAATAAGTTAAGCATTTAAAAGTGGTATTTCTGTCCTTAAAACGTGGGTATATTTCCGAGATAGCCTTGTTTCTAAGTTTTTTCTTAACGATACTATTGATTAAAGTAACCGAATTTATTTAACAACCATAACAACAATAGTAGTAATTGCCTATACTGGTATCGATACGTAGACGATATAATTGTATGCTTTACAGGTACGGACAGACAATTAACTCACTTTTTACAGTATATTAATTCTTTACATAGAAATATCAGTTTTACAATGGAAGAAGAAGTCGAAGGGAAAATCAATTTCCTAGACTTAACAATAAGTAAAGCCAGGAAAAAACTTGAATTTGCAATATATCACAAACCTTGTCATACAGATACCACAATTCACAATAGTTCTCACCACCCTAACCATCATAAACTTGCCGCTTATCATAGTTTTATACATAGACTAACTAATATCCCCTTATCAGAAGAAAATTTTACTAAAGAATTAAACTACATAAAACAAGTAGCCGTTAACAACGGTTATTCGGTTACTTTAATCAATAGTATCGTTAAGAAAAAACTTAGAAACAAGGCTATCTCGGAAATATACCCACGTTTTAAGGACAGAAATACCACTTTTAAATGCTTAACCTATTTCGGCAAACCAACGGAAAAACTGGGGAAATTTTTAAATCAAAAAAATATCAACATAGCTTACAAGACTAACAATACTGTAGGGAAATACCTTAAAAACTACAAACCACAAATCAATAAAGACAATAAATCAGGGGTTTATCAATTAACATGTGGGTCATGTCCTAAAACATATATCGGACAAACTGGACGTATATTTAGACAAAGAATTACAGAACACGAAAAAAGTTTCATCCATAGAAAATCTAATTCAACATATGCTAATCATCTACTAACAGAAAATCTTACATTTAACAAGAATTTCAAAATTTTACACACCCAACAAAAAGGTTTAAAACTAAACCTTTTAGAGACTATGCAAATAAATCGATTAAGGACTACAGGTACTTTACTCAACGACCAGGTAGATTTAAGCAATTCACCATTATTGCATTTATTCTCTTAACTCCAAATCTGTGTGGATTTTCCAATACTATCAATGTAATTTAATTAGGTGTAATATTATAATTAAGAAATTATATAAAACTGTGAATATTAAACCTAACTTGACAGTGTAAAATGTAGATCTGAAGAAGCGAAACGCGTCATCGCAATTTAAATAAACCAGTGGAAATTGACTAAAAACAGTCTTTTATTATATATTTATAATGAATTTCCATCAAGTAGAAGCTACAACAATCCAAAATTAAATTTTCATCGGCACTAAAGAAAAGGATTTTATTAAACGTAACGGTTAGACAGTTGGTTTTCTACTGCTACAACTTATATTGTCCACTCCTGGACGAAAGTCTCCCTGAAGTTTTGCAACCTTTTTCTGTTCTGCACCACTTGTACCCAATTTCCAGCCACTCTTTTCAAATCACCAATCCACGTTCTTAGTAGTCTACCTCTACTTTGATAGTCCACGTACCTACCTACGTATCGGTGTACTTGCTCGATCTTCACGCTAATCAGTTTTATGGTGTCGTTTCATACAAGATTTGTCATAAACTGAGTCTTGTATAGATTGATTTTGAAACCAACCCTTCCTGAAGCTTGTTAAAGCATATGCAGCATAGTTTGTGCTTTTTTCCAGCGCCCTTTCTTTTCAAACATGGAGTTTTAAAATTAATAAGGAATTTATTTGTCTAACGCTGAAGTCTAACATAATTCAAGCAGTACAACAATTCCTGGTCCTTTTGGTCAGCCCCTAAGGCAGTTAGTCAAAATTTCAGTAAAACTACAATTCTACCACTCACACGACCAGATAAACTATTGCGACAACACCCGTCACGAGGCCTGAAAGTAACTAAATCAGATTTAGTTCAGGGACTTTTAATTTCGCTCCATAGTTTTTTGTGTCAACAGACAGATCGACCGACCGACGAAACTGGAAACTATATTTTTTCGTGATCTACGGATCCTGAAACATGAAAAAATGCAAACATCTCGGAGATCGATTTTTTCTCAAATAAGATAAAGTAAATCCCAAGATATAAAATCCTTACTTTTTTGCTTTTTCAATGGGGCAATAAACGACCTTATTAAGGTTTTGTGCATAGTTACCAGGTATTACGATAAACGTATTTTTATTTTACCCGCTTTGTATACCGCCCTCACTTGCACCTGCAATCATATTGTATCTATTTTTACTTATATATTTACTACTTGACAACCCGGTTTGGAGCCCTTTAAGTATTTGATAATATAGGTCAATGACCACAGGTCCCCATTAAGATTCGAAAGATACTTTTTATTATTTTTATTTTTAGTTTTACTTACAACTTACAACGTAACGGTTCTATTTTAATTATGTGGCGCCCGTGGGAAAATTACAATAGTGGCTATCGCAAGAGAAAACATTTATCACTTGACGCTAAACAAATAGTGAAAAATGTTTACGACAGTTTGGTAAAAAGAAATTTGAATAAACACTCAGGAACAGGACAAAAAGGAAATATTTTCAAATGCATCATGTAGACGATTGTGAGAGAAAAATATATTCTATGTATGAAGAGCAGTTGGTGCCGACACTAGACAAAATAAAATTAAGACTGGTGCAGGACGGGACCAATATACATTGTGGCCGATCAACCCTTCACAGAATTCTCTTAAGAATGAGATTCACGTTCTGAAAAATCAACAAAAGGCAAGTAGTGATGGAGTCACAAAGATTACGAATTTTGCGACATACATATGTACAAGAAATTAAGAAGTATCGATCAGAGAATTGGCCAATAATTTACCTTGACGAAACATGGTTCGATACCCATGACACTGTGCAACAAGGGTGAGTTGACAGCAGTACAAAATGTCAGACTAACGCACTTTCAAATAAAGGTAAATGTTTCAAATTTTGGGTGGTTGTAGCTTCTACTTGATGGAAATTCATTATAAATATATAATAAAAGACTGTTTTTAGTCAATTTCCACTGGTTTATTTAAATTGCGATGACGCGTTTCGCTGTCGATGCAGCTTCTTCAGATCTACATTTTACACCGTCAAGTTAGGTTTAATATTCACCGTTTTATATAATTTCTTAATTATATTATTCCACCTAATTAAATTACATTGATAGTATTGGGAAATCCACACAGATTTGGAGTTAGGAAAATAAATTCAATAATGGTGAATTGCTTAAGTCTACCTGTAGTCCTTAATCGATTTATTTGCGTTGTCTCTAAAAGGTTTAGTTTTAAACCTTTTTGTTGGGTGTGTAAAATTTTGAAATTCTTGTTAAATGTGTGATTTTCTGTTAAAAGATGATTAGCATATGTTGAATTAGATTTTCTATGGATGAAACTTTTTTCGTGTTCTGTAATTTTTTGTCTAAATGTACGTCCAGTTTGTCCGATGTATGTTTTAGGACATGACCCACATGTTAATTGATAAACCCCTGATTTATTGTCTTTATTGATTTGTGGTTTGTAGTTTTTAAGATATTTCCCTATAGTATTGTTAGTCTTGTAAGCTATGTTGATATTTTTTTGATTTAAAAATTTCCCCAGTTTTTCCGTTGGTTTGCCGAAATAGGTTAAGCATTTAAAGGTGGTATTTCTGTCCTTAAAACGTAGGTATATTTCTGAGATTGCCTTGTTTCTAAGTTTTTTCCTAACGATACTATTGATTAAAGTAACCGAATAACCGTTGTTAACGGCTACTTGTTTTATGTAGTTTAATTCTTTAGTAAAATTTTCTTCTGATAAGGGGATATTAGTTAGTCTATGTATAAAATTATGATAAGCTGCAAGTTTATGATGGTTAGGGTGGTGAGAACTATTGTGAATTGTGGTATCTGTATGACAAGGTTTGTGATATATTGCAAATTCATGTTTTTTAAGTCTAGGAAATTGATTTTCCCTTCGACTTCTTCTTCCATTGTAAAACTGATATTTCTATGTAAAGAATTATTATACTGTAAAAAGTGAGTTAATTGTCTGTCAGTACCTGTAAAGCATACAATTATATCGTCTACGTATCGATACCAGTATAGACAATTATTACTATTTTTATTATGGTTGTTAAATATCATTGTTTCAATACCGTCCATGAAAATTTCGGCAAGTAATGGACTTAATGGACTCCCCATAATTAACCCTTCCTTACTATTGTAGAATGTATTATTAAATGAAAAATAATTTTGTCTTAGGCAAGTTGTTAATAAATTAATTATGTCCATTTTTATAACTTCATTTACTTTGTTTTTTGTTAATAGGTTCTCTATTAAAATTATTGTTTTGTCTGGGGGAACACTTGGAAATAAGTTTTTGACATCGAAAGAGACTAATTTAGAATTATCTGGTATTGTTATATTCTTAACTTTATTCACGAATTCGTATGAGTTTTTGATACTATATTTAGGTTCAAATTTGGTATGATATTTGAGTAAATCAATTAAAAAGGATGCCGTCTTATATGCTGGAGCAGACATGTAGGAAACAACTGGTCTGATTGGGTGGTCAAGTTTGTGTAGTTTTATGAGTGAATAAGGTTGTGGGATTTGGAGATTCATATTTATTAATTTAATTTTATCTTTATCGTGAATGATACTTTTAGCCTGTTCAATTTGTTGTTTTATTTCTTTTTGAAAAATATTTGTTGGATCTTTATTTACAATTTCGTATTTTCCTGTTTTGAAAAAATCTAACGTTTTATTAATATAGTCGATTTTGTCTATTGCTATTACTGTGTTACCTTTGCTTTGGTAAAGATTACATCATTTTGTTTGGCTTTACTCTGAATTGTTTTTTATTGTCCTTAAGTCTTGGTTGATGTTGTTAGTGTTAGATATGAATTCTTTTTTAATAATTTCGGCTGTTTGAAATTTTGATAATATGTTGTTAGGACTATCTTTCAAGGCAATCTCAGTATCAATACCTAATGTCTCCGATTCTTTGACATTGAAGTTAGTTTGAATATTGTGTTTGAAACCTTTTGTTAGAAGATTTTTTCCCTGTCCGAAAAAGGTGTGTTGGAAATGTTAATAAATCGATTAAAGAATTGATGATCAGTAAAAAATTCTTTTTCTTTCTTATTTTGTGTTGTTATACGTTTTTGTTGAATGAGATACTGTAGTTTATTGTATTGTTTGAATTATTTTTTATGTATTATTGATTTTACTTTTTCACGTGTATTCGAATCTAGGACCATAAATTCTATAAAATTTGGTTTAAATAATAATTCTGTGTGGATTACCTTCAGATACATGTTATATGAGTCTCTAATGCAATACTGGATTTTTCTCTCTGTGTATATCCATTTTCTTTTGGCGAGTATAACTGCTTCTTTGGCTGCTTTGCTGGTGTTATTAGTTTTAAGATTTATATACTTAGGTGTTACTTGGTTTTGGAGGCACTGATTGAAAAACCAAATATTTTGCGTAGTTGTTGCACATTTTAGAAGTAACTTGAAGTAGTTTGACGCTAGAAAGCTTATATCAGCTTGTTTCAAATTTGTTGTTTCAAACTTGGCAGTGTAGATCTGAAGAAGCTGCATCGACAGCGAAACGCGTCATCGCAATTTAAATAAACCAGTGGAAATTGACTAAAAACAGTCTTTTATTATATATTTAAAGGTAAATGAATAACCATTTTGCATCCTGGATCTGAAAAGGGCTGGGTTTCAAATTGTCTACTATTATCTGCAAAAAACATAAACCATCACGAAGACACGACTGCAGAACTTTTTAAAAATTGGTTTCAAAATTTCCTTTTGCCAAATGTTCCCGAACAGAGTGTTATAGTTATGGACACTGCAAGTTACCATAGTCGCCTACTAAAGAAAGTTCCTAATGCAGCCAACACCAAATCGGAAATACAGGAATATATGTTAGAAAATGACATTTATTGTGACTTTAGTTATAAAAAAAGTGATCTTTTGGAAGTTTTGAAAGACTATAAATTGAAAAAGAAATATGTTTGTGATAGTATGGCTGAGAAAATGGGACACACTGTTTTGCGGCTTCCTCCGTATTATTGTCTATTTAATCCAATTGAACATATTTGGCATCAAGTTAAATCAAAAATAAGGGCACAAAATGTTTCTCCTACTTTAAGCGTGTCAGTGGTTGAATTAGTAAAAAAAGTTATAAATGATATACCTTGTGAAAGCTGGAAGAATTCCATTCAGCACGGTGTTAAAATTGAAGATTCATATATTTATGTAAATAATATAAAACCGCTGATAATTACCTCAGCTGATGACAGTGATAGTGAAACCGAATTAGGCTTAAGTTAAAATATATTTTTATTTCCACAATATGTCTCCTCTTGTAAACCCCATTCATTCAAACTGTATATTTGTACTTCTTATCCATTTGTTTTTACATGCATCTATAAATAAACATCTCCAAAATCACTTATGATTTTATTTATTTGCATTAATGGATAAAATTCTTAAGTCCATCTCTGCAACCTTTCATAAACAAAAGGTCAGAATTTTTATATTGCCCACTTAAAACGGAAAAAATCAGGATCTTATATTTTGGAACAGACTATACTAATGACTACTTTAGCCATGTAGAATCTTGAAAATTGACACGGAAAGGAAACATAAATAAAATATTTAACCTACCCTCTCTACTCCATTCAAGAATCTCTTAAAAAAGTTAGAAATCGTACTATTCATTTTGAACTATCCCTGGTAACTTCGCCTACACACCTACGTCGCGCGCTGCTTCTAAAAAATCGATTTCCGTCTCATTCAACACCTTGTAGAGTGTCTAGAAGTAAAATCTGTAAAAAATGATTTTTCGAAATTCCGTGGAAATATTCCAAAAACATGGCGATAATTTCTAGTGTCATACTTTCGATAGAGCACAGTGATTTTCGATGGCGCGTAGATTGGAATTTTTTCCTTGGGGCTGTGGGGGGGGGTGGGGTTGCACATTTTGAGGCATAGATTTTTGGGATGGTGTGGAAGTAAGTATTACGAATTGACGTACAGACTATAATTATTCACCTCCCGAATATTATATTACTTATTGTTTTAGATAACATCTATCATTTTTATCGTTATAATAAATAATACATTTTATAGCTGTATAAATATCATTTAGAGATTTAAATTTATCTGTCACTAAACATAATAATAATAATACAACGTATATATGTGTATACAGTGCGACCTCGATAATCCGGACTAATTAAAACCGCGGTGATCCGAATTAGTAAATAATTCGAATTACTGAAGCAGGACATTATTTATATTAAAAAACGAATCATTTAATACGAAACAACTAAAAAATAGTATATATATAGAATAATATTTAAAATAGAAGCATATCTTATCAAGTTTTATCTTATTTTGTAAAAAAATTTGTAATTCTTGTTTGCTTGACCCTTCTCTGGTTCATCATAAAAGCAATTTATTTTAATCTTTGTAGTAACACATGGGCTGAAAAGTCCCGGCCTAACAAAGAAAACACGGTTTTTTTGGTTCAAAATTAGCTTTATTCATCAACGTAATCTCCATCAAGAGCAACGCAATCATTCCAGCGCCGCTCTAACATTTCAATACCACTTTTGTAGAACGATTTATCTTTTGCCTCAAAATAGGCCTCAGTTTCAACGATAACCTCTTCATTCGTGCGAAATTTCTTACCGGCGAGCATTTTTTTCAGGTCTGCGAACAGCCAGTAGTCGCTGGGAGCCAAATCTGGCGAATACGGTGGATGTGGGAGCAATTCGAAGTTCAATTCATGTAGTTTTGCCATTGTTTTGATTGACTTGTGACACGGCGCGTTGTCTTGATGAAACAAATTTTTTTTCTTTGCCATATGCGGTCGTTTCTTTGCAATTTCGGCCTTCAAACGCTCCAATAACGCTATATAATATTCACTGTTGATGGTATTTCCTTTCTCAAGATAGTGGATGAATATTACACCACGCACATCCCAAAATACCGAGGCCATAACCTTTCCAGCCGATTGTTGTGCTTTCGGGCGCTTTGGACGAGGTTCACCAGTTGCTGTCCACTCAGATGACGATCGTTTTGATTCCGGAGTGAAGTGATGGATCCATGTTTCATCCATTGTCACATATCGACGCAAAAATTCCGGTTTGTTATGTTTAAACATGGCCAAACACTGCTCAGAATCATCAACACGTTCTTGTTTTTGATCAACAGTGAGCAAACGCGGCACCCACTTTGAACAGAGCTTTCTCATAGTCAAATGCTCATGCAATATAAAGCCAACACGTTCTTTTGATATCTTTACGATGTCAGCTAACTCACACGCAACTTCACTTTTCGATCATTCAAAACGATTTTATGGATTTTTTTGATGGTTTCTGGTGTTACCGCCTCATTTGGACGTCCACCGCGTTCTGCATCATCGGTGTCTCTACGACCACGTTTGAAGTCAGCAAACCAACGTTTTATTGTTGTTTCTGATGGAGCAGAGTCCCCATAACACTTTTCAAGCCATTGCTTCGCTTGAACGGTATTTTTTCCCATCAAGAAGCAGTGTAAAATTAAAACACGAAATTGTTTTTGATCCATTGTTTTGAAAATAACAAAAGTAGCGTCACTCTTAGCACAATAACTCACAAACTAATGAATAGAATATCATGAAATTTTAACAGCTGTCTTTTGAAGGTTAGTATTAACTGAAAAAAAGGTGACTGCAATAAAACTAGCGCCATCTATGTGTTAGGCCGGGACTTTTCAGCCCATGTGTTACAAGAACATCACTTAGAGGGATATCATTTTCTTCTGCCCATCTCATGCACCCATTGAAACTTTTAACTGCCTCATCATTCTTCACAGTGTTCTGAACAGTCTGGTTTGTATTAGTATTTAACTCTGAACCTTCATTATCACTCTCGTGTTGTTCATCTATATCATCTATGTCTTCCAGTGGTAACAAATCTTCATCATTTTCAAGCCAATCACATATTTCCACATTCGTGAGATCCTGATCAGTGAGAACATTCAGCATATCTGAAACATCTGTTAAATATTTACGAATTAACCAAAAAAATACTAAAAGAAAAATTTCAGGCTTTAGCTTTCATTTCTTCATTCGTGGAAAGCAAATTGTGCCGCAATTCACTCAGAGGAATCAGATCTTCAGCATCATATTCAGTGTCTGGGTTGGTATCTACCACATAAGCCACAATTTGTGCCAGCACTTTTTCAAAGCTTCAGGGGAGACTTTTTCCCATGAATTGCATAGTAGACATACATCATCTTTGGCTGCTTGTTAATAACCTAACAAGGTTCTCTTCATTATTTGATAAAATATGGGCTAAAAGACTTTTCCGATAAAATAATTTTGTCAGTCTGATTGCATTCTGGTCCAAAGGCTGCAAAAGTGCAGTACAATTTGGTGGAAGAAATAATGTTGTAAACTGACTATCTTCACTAGTCAGCTTTTGTATAGTTCCATGCCTCAAAGCGTTATCAACGATTAGCAGGGCTCTTTCAGGCAAGTTGAGACTTCTTAAATGACTTTTGACTTGACGAATAAAAGAATGATGAAACCACTCTAAGAAAATTGCTGTAGTTATCCATGCATTGGCAGATGATTTGTACTCAACAGATATGTTTACATTTTTAAAAGCCCTCGGATTTTTTGCCTTTCCTATCACTAACAACTTTAATTTTTGTGATCCATCAGCATTGCAACATGCTAGAAAGGTAACGCGTTCTTTGTTTATTTTTCGACCTGGTGCGGTCTTTTCCTGAGAACGAACCAGCGTTTTCTCAGGCAACGTTTTCCAATACAGAGCTGATTCATCTGCATTGTATATTTGAGTAGGTCCAAGGTTTAATTCTTTTATCTTATCTGCGAATAAAGTTAGGAAAGGATTGACGGCACTTTCATCATTGGATAGTTTTTCGCCACGAACTTTTAAAGCACGCAGACCATGTTTTTTTCTGAAGTTAGAAATCCAGCCTTTGCTAGCTCTAAAATTATCATTCCCGTAGGTTTCAGTGTAAAACTGTTTTGCTTTGCCTACAAACGAGTTTCCATTTCTGGATATTCGGCTTTTCGTAAGGTTTTTCTGATGCCAGGATCGGAATCACATTTGGAAATAAATCTAAAAGAAGTTACACGTCCATAGTGAGTGTCCAAAATTATCTTTAAAATAAATCATGTATACATACCTTTTGATTTTCCCTTGCTTCTTTTTTATATCCGAAATTGTGGATGTTCCTACTCCGTATTCATTTGCCAGCACTTTTCCGCTTTCACCAAGTCTTTCTAATATATCGGACTTTTGTTTTATTGTTAGTGTATATGTTTTCTTTTAGAAGGCATTTTAATATGTAGGTATATATACGTAAATAAAATATTTACATACTTATATGAACCACATAAAGTAAAATAGAACGTAGGTATGTTGTACTTGTGACAATAAATAAACAACTACAAAGTCCTTAACCTTTGGACGCGATGCGTTGTAGGCAAATCAAAGGCACCTACAGTTTGTGTGAATCCCAGATGTATTAGACTGGCAATTAGGGGAATCCCCTCACTATCGATTTCAGTTTCCCCATGTAGATTAAATTAAGTAGATGTCTAAAAACGCAGGTCCGGATTACCTAGTACTATCAAATCCGGATTATAAAGTACACAATGCAATAGAAATATTTGTCCGGATTATTAAAGAATCCGGTTTAGTGGAGATCCGGATTATCGAGGTGGCACTGTATGTAGATACATACATATATATATATATATATATATATATATATATATATATATATATATATATATATATATATATATATATATATATACATATATATATATATATGTACATATATATATATATGTACATATATATATATATATATATATATATATATATATATATATATATATATATATATATATATATATATGTACGTACATATATATATATAAATATATATATATATATATATATATATATATATATATATATATATATATATACAGTCCCTGGCCAAATTATTAGACGCACTGTATTTTTTTTAGTAATTTTATGTTTCTTAAGAGTTTTTATGCAATAATGGTATATTTAAACTACAATATTATTGATTTTTATTTAAAAGAATTGTTGTAAACTACATATTTGTATTTATTTTTAACATATGGCAACACAATGTTGACAAAGTGATACATGAACGTAAATAAGTACAAACCTGTATCAGTCGCGATCGGAATCGAGTGAGGTACGGACGTGTTTCTGTGGCTTTATGGACTGTGATTGTGTGTTTAACAGTTTTATACTACTCAGTTATTAGTGTATTTTGTATGCAGTGTTTTAAAAAAGTAATTGGACTATTTTCATTATGGGTAGAAAAGGCGATCTTTCACCACGTAAAAAAGCTGAAGTGAAGGCCCTTGTGATTGCGAAGACATTTACAAACCGAGAAATATCACGAAGATTGGAGGTTTCTGAAGCTAGTGTACGACGCATAAAAAAAGAAAATTGAGTCAGGGAAGGAATTAAGCCCGAAAAGAAAGAAAAGATGCGGTAGAAAACCAATTTTCACTCCACGGTCAGAGAGATGTTTGAAGAAAATTTGTGTAGAAAACAGATTTGCTACCACAAAGGTAATAAAATCACAACTCCAGGATGCTAGCGTAAATGCTTCTGAGCGCACTGTTCGAAGAAAATTGAAAGAATTAGATTTTAAGGCCTGTCGCCCCTCCAGGAAGCCCAAGTTAACAGCTGCAATGAAAGCAAAGCGCCTGAAGTGGGCCAAACAATGGCAAGACAAAGATGTGGACTTCTGGAGATCGGTAAGATACAACAATTTAATCAATAATTGATACATTATTATCATTTTCAGTTAAATAAAGCAAATAAACATGGAAGTTTATATATTTTTTCCTATTTTTGACAGGTCTGCTTCAGTGACGAAAGCACATTCGAAATTTTGCAGAATAAAGCTCAGTATGTGCGTCGTCGTCATGGAGAAAAGTTTTATCCTGATTGTGTCATCCCGACGGTTAGACATCCCACCAAAGTGATGATTTGGTCAGTCATCAGCGGCAAGGGCACTGGACGTCTGTACGTCGTCAAAGGAATAATGAGGCAAGATCAGTACAAAGAAGTATTACAAAATCGGTTGATTCCGCAGCTCAGAGAATGGTTTCCAAATGGGGAACCATTCACTTTCATGCAAGATGGAGCTCCCTGCCACACTGCTCGGTCTGTTAAAGCTTTTTTGGCAGAAAAAAATATCCCTCTGTTGGATTGGCCCTGATATGAACCCCATTGAAAATGTGTGGGAGCTGATAAAAAGAGAAGTGGCTAAAGATGTGATTACCAACAAAACCCAGCTCCTAGAAAAGATTATTCATGTGTGGAATCATCATCCTCAAATGCAGGAGACAGTACAATCTTGCATTGATAGCATGCCGCGCAGAATTAAAGCTTTGATAGCGGCTAAAGGTGGCTCAACTAAATATTGACTTTTACTAACATTAATTTCACTTTTCTTTAAAACTTAATAAACTTATGCTTTTCTAAATTAATGCTGTTTTATTTATGTCAAATAAATAGGTAATTGATTGGATAATATAAAAATAAAAAACAAATCAATTTAAAATAATAAAACGGTACAATATCACTCGGTAATTAATATTTTACATGAAATATTGCAGTGCGTCTAATAATTTGGCCACGGACTGTATATATATATATATATATATATATATATATATATATATATATATATATATATATATATATATATATATATACAGTCCCTGGCCAAATTATTAGACGCACTGTATTTTTTTTTAGTAATTTTATGTTTCTTAAGAGTTTTTATGCAATAATGGTATATTTAAACTACAATATTATTGATTTTTATTTAAAAGAATTGTAGACTACATATTTGTATTTATTTTTAACATATGGCAACACTGTGTTGACAAAGTGATACATGAACGTAAATAAGTACAAACCTGTATCAGTCGCGATCGGAATGGAGTCAGGTACGGACGTGTTTCTGTGGCTTTATGGACTGTGATTGTTTGTTTAACAGTTTTATACTACTCAGTTATTAGTTTATTTTGTATGCAGTGTTTTAAAAAAGTAATTGGACTATTTTCATTATGGGTAGAAAAGGCGATCTTTCACCACGTAAAAAAGCTGAAGTGAAGGCCCTTGTGATTGCGAAAACATTTACAAACCGAGAAATATCACGAAGATTGGAGGTTTCTGAAGCTAGTGTACGACGCATAAAAAAGAAAATTGAGTCAGGGAAGGAATTAAGCCCGAAAAGAAAGAAAAGATGCGGTAGAAAACCAATTTTCACTCCACGGTCAGAGAGATGTTTGAAGAAAATTTGTGTAGAAAACAGATTTGCTACCACAAAGGTAATAAAATCACAACTCCAGGATGCTAGCGTAAATGCTTCTGTGCGCACTGTTCGAAGAAAATTGAAAGAATTAGATTTTAAGGCCTGTCGCCCCTCCAGGAAGCCCAAGTTAACAGCTGCAATGAAAGCAAAGCGCCTGAAGTGGGCCAAACAATGGCAAGACAAAGATGTGGACTTCTGGAGATCGGTAAGATACAGCAATTTAATCAATAATTGATACATTATTATCATTTTCAGTTAAATAAAGCAAATAAACATGGAAGTTTATATATTTTTCCTATTTTTGACAAGTCTGCTTCAGTGACGAAAGCACATTCGAAATTTTGCAGAATAAAGCTCAGTATGTGCGTCGTCGTCATGGAGAAAAGTTTCATCCTGATTGTGTCATCCCGACGGTTAAACATCCCACCAAAGTGATGATTTGGTCAGTCATCAGCGGCAAGGGCACTGGACGTCTGTACGTCGTCAAAGGAATAATGAGGCAAGATCAGTACAAAGAAGTATTACAAAATCGGTTGATTCCGCAGCTCAGAGAATGGTTTCCAAATGGGGAACCATTCACTTTCATGCAAGATGGAGCTCCCTGCCACACTGCTCGGTCTGTTAAAGCTTTTTTGGCAGAAAAAAATATCCCTCTGTTGGATTGGCCCTGATATGAACCCCATTGAAAATGTGTGGGAGCTGATGAAAAGAGAAGTGGCTAAAGATGTGATTACCAACAAAACCCAGCTCCTAGAAAAGATTATTCATGTGTGGAATCATCATCCTCAAATGCAGGAGACAGTACAATCTTGCATTGATAGCATGCCGCGCAGAATTAAAGCTTTGATAGCGGCTAAAGGTGGCTCAACTAAATATTGACTTTTACTAACATTAATTTCACTTTTCTTTAAAACTTAATAAACTTATGCTTTTCTAAATTAATGCTGTTTTATTTATGTCAAATAAATAGGTAATTGATTGGATAATATAAAAATAAAAAACAAATCAATTTAAAATAATAAAACGGTACAATATCACTCGGTAATTAATATTTTACATGAAATATTGCAGTGCGTCTAATAATTTGGCCACGGACTGTATATATATATATATATATATATATATATATATATATATATATATATATATATATATATATATATTACACATACACAAAAAGTCTCCATAGTCTCCATACACCACCTGCGTTCTATACTATTTTTCTGTTATGTTTAACTAATTAATTGAAACTATGAGAAAACATATTTAAATTAATATTTGAAACTTAATCAAGGAGGATTAGTATTAAAAACAACTACGGAACATTTTATTTAGAAGTTACATGTGCAATATTATTTGTAAATGTTTTATTAGTTATTAATACACTGATTGGTTACGTTCATAAGTAGAAGAGAAGAAAAGCAAAAATAACAGTTTATCTCAAATTTACAAAATTACATGCAAAACAAAATCTGCCACCAAAATATACAATCAACCATGAAACTAACACAGATGCTCTCTAAAGAGGGCGTGGCTCACTGCAACCTGCTTACCTGTTCTTTGAAACAAGAGGCGGCGGGACGCATCAAATTCTTCTCGGACGAAAAAATTTTTGTCCACTGTTGATGCAAATATCAAACCAAGAAATAATTTCTGGCTTGCTCAGGACCCAAAGGATGTCCCCTTTGTTGCTAGAATTAAATTACCGGACACTTACCACGTACTAAATGTTGTGTCCAGTGAGGGTGATTTTATGCCACCGCAATTCCTCCAGAAAGGAGAAACTGCGACCAAAGAAGTATAGTTAAAAGTTCTGAACAATATAGTGATACCATGTATAGAAGGTATTGCGAGGGGAAGGCTATATATTTTCCAGCTTACACGAGCCATTTGATCCAAAACTGCTTCTCAGACAATTGTGACATGTTATGGTCTAAGAAATTCTGGCCTCCTATAAGTCCATATTTGAATCCCTTGGACTGCTACATATAGAGCGTAGTTGAAAGGATCGCAAACAAGTTTTGGAATCCCAATGTGACATCATTAACTTCCGCTATTGAGGCAGCGTTTGCCAATATGGACAGCGCGGAATTACAAAGGGCATGCCGGCGCTTCAGACCGAGATTTAAGCTAATGGGGGATAGATTGAATATTTGTTATTAACATAAATGCTCTTAAGTGTCATGTGAAATGATTGTTTTTCAAACTTCATGTTTCAAACATGTCCTTAGAAAAGTTGTTGGATTAGTCCTGATTTTGGTGACGCACCCTATACTAATACGAGTAAAAATGTCCAATTTATTTATTGTTAAGGAAACCGTATTTAAAAATAAACTTTTTTTATTAACATATTGATTTCTTTCGGTTCTTTTATAAATAAATGTTATTGAAACCACGACGAGCCAGCTCTTATTCTTTAACATAAATTATTATTAACTTTGAAAATGGAATTGGCCTTGATTGATTTTAATTCATACCGATTCAGGACAGTGACGTCCGTATATTGATTTGGTAACCTTTAGAGTGAAGTGTTTGTATTTTATATTTCTTTGCTTTTATCAAATATTGGTAAAGTTGTAAGCCAAGAGCTTTCCTCGCTAATGCAAGCTTTGAAATAAGTGTTGAATCTGACTTTTCATGCAGAAAAATAATCCGAGCTTTTTAAAGTAGAAAAAATATCTTGTGCTAAGAGACTAATCACAAAATATTGAAAACTACAGCCTCTCACCGCCTCTGAAACCCTTCATATTCTTTATATGTGTATAAAGCCGGCAGCTAACGGGGGGGGATATCCAAGATTTTGTCCAAGGGAGGACGAGAAACACGGAATAAAATTTACCATTTCGACAAAAAAAATCCTATTGTCAATGGGGTAACAGTTCGAAAAAGAAAATCAGTGATTGCTGCACTGACTTAGCCTTTACTTGATGGAGATCTATAATAACTAGGAATAAAAATTTAAACAAATGTTTAAGATCACCACTTATGTTTATTATTGCTGACAATTGTTTCGACACACTGTGTCTTCTTCTGGAGCACGATGTAAATTCATTTTACATCGTGCTCCAGAAGAAGACACGGGCGCAGGTAATTTCCACACCAGTAATCCGTTTATGACCTAGACATATTTAAGGGATTGTAATTGCAGAAGTAAATTCCACACCGAGTACTTTCAGGTAGAGGATGAGGGTTGATAAATGGGTGGTGGTACGCACCGGCGCACAATGGGGAAAAACGAAAAATCGTGTTTCAAAATTGTCTAGAGCCTTCAGTTTTGGTTCGATTTGGACGATTTTTTTTTTAAATTGAAGCTTATTAAATTCCGAACAAAGTTGTCGGAGCCGATTTTTCAATTAAGCTTTTGTTTCAAAATGGCGGACGTTGGTTTCTGATTATATAGCGACTGAGACACAAAAAAACGCTTACAGTTTCAAACCAAGTTGTGCCACTGTTTAGCAATAGCAGCCACTTTTTTGCTACAACAGCAAACAATGTGGCTAGTGCAGCAAAATATTTAGCTGTCCTTATTTTAACAAAACGTTTTAGCTGTTGTAGCCATTTTCTAGCTGTGTGAGCTGTCCTTTTCTGCGTGTATCGCTGTTTTTTGTATCTGCTAGAAAATTGTCTACGATACTTAAAATTTACAGCAGCAATATTCTAGCAATAACTGCATGAAAATTTAAATCCCGCAACTAAACTTGAATAACTTGAATGATCTGACTGCCACAGTCTAAATGCTACAGAGAAACTTTTTTGCTCGATTGAATTTTGGCATCCGCCATACTTGATTTGTCATTTTAAGTCAATTGTTGAAACATATTTATAATTAACAACCTTAAAGAAATTATTTATGCAAATGTTATGGATATAAAATAATAATGGTACGTTTATTCATATTTATAATACTTTTATTGCTCATGGCAGCCATTTTGGGTTCATTATTATTAATCTTGTAACTGTGATATTAGATATATTATCTGCGACATAAAAAAACATACATACACGCATTTTAGCACAACTTGGTTTGAAACTGTAAGCGTTTTCTGTGTCTCAGTCGCTATATAATCAGAAACCGCCATTTTGAAGACGTCCGCCATTTTGAAACAAAAGTTTAATTGCAAAATCGGCTCCGACAACTTTGTTCGGAATTTAATAAGCTTCAATTTTTAAAAAAATCGTCCAAATCGAACCAAAATTGAAGGCTCTAGACAATTTTGAAACACGATTTTTTCGTTTTTTTTTTTTTTTTTTCCCACTGTGCGACGTGTTCAATTAAATCATTATTAAACCCTTCTACATATCAGTTTAGTACATATTATTAATTTGTAATTATTACTTGGTTGCGCGTATATTTTTTAAAGTGTTGCTAATATGGAAACAAAGTTAATAAAAAGTAATCGAGGACATGTTATGTGTGAATTACTACACTTACTTTGGACAAAAGGTGCTAAAATGTGGAGAAATATTTTGGAGATGTTCAAAAAAAGATTGCTAATCAAAAGTCTTCACCGTTGGGCCCGAGAATTTAGTTACCAGAAGTGAAGAACTCCATACACACGAAGCCGACACCAAGAAGCTGAATCGGCAAATAATTAGTAATTCCTGCAAAAGAAAAGCCGGAGAGCATATGAGTGAAAGGCCATCTAAAATTATCCGACAAGAACTACAAAACACGCTGCCTGAAACAGTAACAAAAAAGGTGTCGAATATATTAGAAAAAACGTTTATAACCATAGACGAAAATTTTTGCCAGGACGTAATCCAAGAAGTGCTGAGGAGGTGCGTAGTGTTTTAGAGACATTTGAAATCAAAACTAGCAAGGGTGAGAATTTTCTATATATCAATGAACTCGAAAGTGGCATTATTGTCTTTTCTTGCACTACAAATGTCAATATGTTGTGTAAAATATCCAATATATGTATGGACGGCACCTTTTCATACTGCACTAAATATTTTACCCAGTTATTTACAGTGCATGGTTTTGCAAACGGTCATTACATTCCATTATTATTTTGCTTATTGCGTGATAAGAGAGCTGAAACATACAAAAACCTCTTCACATTATTAAAATGTAAGATTTGTTCAACAGATACACTGTATTTCAATCCAGAGAAAATTACTATTGACTTCAAAAAAATCTATTCATAAGGCAGTATCTGAAGTTTGGCCAAATGCTAAAGTGTTAGGATGTAGATTTCATTTACACCAATCTTGGTTTCGGAAGATACAGAATCTAGGTCTAGGTAAAGAATATTGCGACAAAAATTCTGAAATTGGTCGTTGGTTAAAGTATTGTTTCGGCTTGTCCTATTTAGCACCCGAAGAATTAGGTGACAGTTTTGCATACGATTTATATTCTATAAAACCTGAGGATGAACGTTTAAATAAATTTTGTGATTACCTACTAGAAACGTATATATAGGAAGGAGCCATCTCGAACGACTAAATGTTGTGAGTCCTTCCATTCCCATCTAAATAATTCTTTTTATTCTACACATCCGTCTCGGTATACTTTTATCGATAGGCTGAAAGAATTTCAGATTAACGTATATATAAAAATACAAAGTGTCGACGAGTCTAAAATAAGTAATAATCATAATAATCAAAAATTAAAACATTTAAAAAATCTTTATGAACAAAGACAATTAGGAAATATTAATCGTTTCCATTTTTTAAAATGTGTCTCCTATTTTTCTCAACCTGTCTTGTAAATATATATAAATAGATATGTATGGGTTTGTAGCATTATCTAGTATATGTAAGGAAATTTGTCCAATTGTATTTTATGTATTTAGCAAAAACTTCATGTTTTATCAATATTATTCTACTATGAAATAAAAACATATATTTTTGCAAATATCTAAAATTTTCAATAAAAACTGATTTAAAAGAAATCCATCCAATTTTATTTAGTTGAATAAAGCATAATTATATTTGCTTGGTGTGGAATTTACCTGTTGTATTAAGAGCACAGGTAGTTTTGGTGTGAAATTTACTAACGCCGGAAGACACAGTGTGTCGAAACAATTGTCAGCAATAATAAACAAAAGTGGTGATCTTAAACATTTGTTTAAATTGTTATCTTAGTTAATCAGTGATTGGGCTTTTCGAAGAAAAGAAAATGTTCTTTGCTGCAAAAAACAGATTTTCAGAAAAAAAAATCTCTTCAAGAGAGTGAAGCGATGTCCCTTTCGCCTTCCCCCTTAAGTCCTCCACTGGACGAGGCTCGGCGTTTCTTTTTTAAAGATAGAAAGAAAAATATTTTACCAGTGGACAAGGTATGTCTTATAAAATCGTTTCTCGCCAAATCGGTGACTCATTAGAAACTTTAAAACACTGGATAGAACGCTGTTTTAGGTAAAAAAATTAACTTTATATGCTGTGCTACACCGTTAAAAAACGGAATGTTTGCGGGTGGTCTAGTAGTAAAACCTGCTTCGGATACATACCGATATTGTTACTTGTATTTGTTAATTTTAATAGCAGGTTGTACGTGATTACCTCGAAAATTAAGTTAGTGAAGGACGAGATAGCCAAACATGAAATTTAGCGCAAAACAGATCTCTCCTGGACGGTATGTGGCAAACTGGGCTATATATTTAAATCTAATCTTTCGTGTTTAAAAAGAAAAGTTTTTGAGAGATGCGTACTACCCCGTTATTACATCTTCTTCTTCTTCTTCCTTCAGCCGTTCTCTACCCACTGTCGGGTATAGGCCTCTCTCAAATCTTTCCATTTTTCTCTATGTTGTGCTTGTTGATACCAGTTAAGTCCTCCGACTCTCTTCAGATCGTCGCTCCATCTCTGTTGGGGCCTTCCTATGCTTCGCTTTTCACCCCATGGTCTCCACCTAGTGATCTTGCCACTCCACTTATACGTCGCTCTCGCTACATGGCCGGCCCAGCTCCATTTCAGAGATGTTATCCGTTTGGTGATATCATCCACCTTTGTTTGTTGTCTAATCCATTTATTAGTTTTCTTGTCCTTCAAAGTAACACTCAACATCTTCCTTTCCATTGCTCGTTGGTGGACTTGTAGTTTTTCTATTGTTCTTTTAGTTAAAACCCATGTCTCGCCTCCATACGTTGTAGCTGGTAAGATACATTGATTATAAATTTGGGTTTTTGATCTTTGAGGAATGTTCATATTCAGTACATATTTCAATTTTCCATATGCTGCCCATCCCATACGTATCCTTCTTTCTATTTCAAGCTGCTGGTTTTCCTTTCCTATCGTTATTATTTGGCCCAGATAGATGTATGTGTTTACTTTTTCTATTGTTGAATGTTCAATCACTATATTTTCATCATTGGTGTATTCGTTACTCATGTACTTTGTCTTGGAGAAATTTATGTCAAGTCCCACTTTTCTTGCTTGGTGGTGGAGATCAGTGATCATCTGGATCATTTCATTCTTATTGTTTGCTATAATTACAATGTCATCTGCGAATCTCAGGTTGTTTAGCCGATCACCAGCTATCAGAAGGCCATTTTCGTCCCAATTCAGTTCTTTGAATACTTCTTCTAAGATCATTGTAAATAACTTAGGCGATATTACATCGCCCTGCCTTACTCCTCTGTTCACTGGGACCTTGTTTGTCAGTTCTTGGTTTACCATAACTTTGAGTTTGCTCGTTCATATATTCTGGCTATCAGTTCGCTGTATCTGTGGTCTATACGAGCATTTCTAAGAGCTCTTATAAGCGCCCATTTTTCCACTGTGTCAAAAGCCTTGCGAAAATCTACAAATGTGAGCCACATTGGTATATTATATTCGGTGGCCTTCTCGATTAGTATTCTCAATGTGTGCAAGTGTTCAATCGTACTGAAGCCTGATCTGAATCCAGCCTGTTCTATCGGTTGGTATAATTCCATTTTGTGTTCCAGTCTGTTTGTTATGATTCGTGAGAACAGCTTGTAAACTTGGGAAAGTAAACTAATTGGCCGGTAGTTTTCTAGGTTTTCGGGGTCACCTTTTTTGTATATTAAGATGACTATAGCGTTTTCCCAGTCTTCTGGTATATTTCCACATTTGAGGCATTCATTAAAAAGATCTTTTAATTCATTCATTAGGGCTTCACCTCCGCATTTTAGCATTTCAGGTATAATATCATCCTCTCCAGCCGCTCTTCCACTTTTCATCTGTTGTAAGGCTTTCCTAACTTCATCCATTTCTATGTCAGGAATTTCTTCTGAGTTGACATTAATTACTCTTTTGTCTGTTGATGAGTTGTCCTTTTCAACTACTACATTTTGGACTTTTGAACTGTAGAGGTCTTGATACAAAGTTGTAATTCTGTTTCGGATATTTTTCTTGTCATTGATTATGTTTCCTTCTTGGTCCTTCAATTTAATTATCTCACTTTTACAGGCGTTTGCTCTTCTAAAAACTTTTAATCCTTTGTTTTTCTCTATAAGATCTTTAACCATGTTTTCCTTGTATTTTTTTATGTCTTGTTTAACCGCTTTTCGTACTGTCTTATTCAGTTCTGCATATTCGACAGTTAATCTCTTTCCTTCGTGTATCAGTTGTCTTCGTTGTTCCAACATTCTTTTTGTTTCTTCACTGAGCTTGTTATTCTTTCGCCTAGTAGGTTGGGGAGATATTTTTTCTGCTGTGGTCTTGAGTGTTTCAATTATTTTTCTGTTTCTTTCATCTAAACTTGCTCCTGTAGTTAATGTGTTGTTATTAAGGTTGGCTGTAATCTGTTTTTGGTATTGTTCTACGTTTTCTTTTAGTGTTTGTCTGTCTGTTTTATTTGTTTTCTTGTTGTGTAAACGTTTTCGTTCGAGTCTTTTGTTAAAAAACACCTTTGCTCTGACCAGCCTATGATCACTACCCGTTGCAAATCTGTTTAGGACCTTCACGTCTGTTACTATGTTCTTATGTGTTGTTAGTGCATAATCAATTTCATTTCTTGTCTCACCGTCAGGACTAATCCATGTCCATTTTCTCTTCTCCTTTTTCTGAAAGAAGGTGTTCATGTTATAGAGTTTCTCCCTTTCCAGGAATGTCATCAGCATATGTCCTCTGTTGTTCCTCTCTCCAAGGCCAAAATTTCCTATATAACTCTCTGTATCTTCTGCTTTCTTTCCTATCTTGGCGTTAAAGTCTCCTATGATCAATGTATACTTTGTTCTGTGTTCGTGAAGCGCCTCAGATATTTCCTCATAAAATTCTTCTGCTTCTTGATCTTCATGGCTTGTCGTAGGAGCATAGACCTGTATTACTTTTACTGTTAAGGTGTTGTTCAATCTTATTGTTATGTATATAACTCTATTAGATATCGCTTGGAATTTCTCAGTATATTGTATTAGCCTTCTGTGTATCAATAATCCAGTTCCTCCATTACTGTTGTCTTCGTAGCCTTTATTGAAGAGCAAGTGTCCCGTAGGTAACTTCAGGCAGTATTCTCCTCTTCTTCTTGTTTCTGAAATTCCCAGTATATCCCATTTAATATTTTTAAGCTCATGGTCCAGTTCTTCCAATCTTTCCTCACTTCCAATTGTTCTCGCATTATAGGTCGCTATGTATAGTCGGCAGCCTGGTCCAACCCAGAGATTCTTAGCACCCCCTGTTCGAGCCCTGTTCTGACCGCTGCCTTGGTCGGGGTTACTCAAACTGCTGGGGACTGGGGGCCTTCTATAAAGTTTTCGTTCCATAGATTTATGAGAGGTTTATTACATACGAAACCGATACTGTCACATTGACGAAGAAAAATATTAACAAAATATGTGTCATGCAAAGACAAATGGAGAGGTCAATGTTAGGCGTTACTCTTGGGGATCACGTCTCAAATCACATCTTCAGGAAAAGAACGGGGTTACAAAACACAGTCAAATTCATTCTACATCGTAAATGGAACAATCTACAACTTTGCACATGACAATACGCTTATCTTTTCATTAACTTTGATCCCTCGAACATCGGCTATTCAAACGAATATCCGCAGACAGCGGGAAGTCGTTCAACTTAACAAAGACCTGGAAGAAATTCTATCTTGGGGTGACAGAAACCAAGGCGGCAGTTTTTTTCTAAAAAAGTTAACGTTGCTGAACCCAACATAGTTATGGCTGGGCACTCCATTCCTCGAACATCGTCACTCAATTTGTTGGGCGTCAGTTTGGGAGCAAATATGTCCTGGCATGAACATGTCGCAGGCATAGCGAGGAGAGCTTCTCAAAAGTTGGGAATATTATTTCAAACCAGACAACTGCTAATTCTTTACAAAGCTTAAATTCAACCAACTATGGAATACTGCTCCCATGTTTGGGGCTCCGCTTCCAAACATACATTGCATTTTTCGGATTCTATTCAGAGAAGAGCTTTCCTATGATTGGAGACCCGGAACTGACCGGCGCACAGTGCGAAATTTAGGAAGTTTAGCGGAACTTTATTCAATTTTTGAAATACGTAAAATGCATAAGATTGTTCATTATTTTGGTAGGTTAATATCCCACCTCTAAAACCTTATACTCAGTTTGGGGATTAACCCTACGAAACAACTGCAAAATGCACCTGAAAGTTGCATTACTTATTCAATCATACTTTTTGCTTACAGAAAGCTATTCGATTTGTTTAAGTTAATAGAGTGGTACATACAAACGGCAAGTCAGTAGGCCATGATTTTCTCTTCATTTATTTTATAAGAAAATTGTCAATTATTGGCATTTAAATAATTGCAAAATCTTTTCTTACTCGTGTGTGATTTGTTCGTGAAAAAAGTGATTTTTAAGAAGTAAGTAAAATTTACATTTTTAACTTCAGTGGAGACTTTAAAAAGTGATACTACATAATACCAGCTTGAAACGCACAAAATTTGAAAGTTTTTTTTTTCCTCTGTTGGAAACACAAAAGATCTTCTGCGATATTTTGCGATCTTCTTTTAAATTAAACATTTTCCAGAATGACTTTACATATTTCATATAACTGCATATTCCAAAAGTGGAAGGAAGAACCGACATCGGACGCCATCATTGGTTTTGTTTTGGAAAAAATAGGCTCACCAATGCTAACATCTGACGCTCTTTGCAGTTTAAAGGCAGCTCTTCGTGCGCTGGTTTGTAAAATACAAAAAAGGTGGAGGGAATCCAGTCGAAATTTAGCATCATTTCTGAATAAAAATGCTAGCTGGCTTGAAATTAATGTAAAATTTTCAAATGCTGTAAGGGATTCATTGCCTAGTGGATCGAGGACCAATGCAGGCAGACCTAAAAAAGAATTTAGGGATTGTCATCCTAAAGTGCAAAACAGAAAAGTGCATCATCTTTTGAAGTCCGGTAGTCAAGACGAGTTAGCCAAAGCAACTGCAACAAAGCTATACCAATCTGGAAAACGAAACTCTGCAGCGATTGTCAAGGAACTGGTATCTGGTTCTCCAGAAAGGGGTAGCAAAATCAAGAAGGCTCGCATGTCTTCTTCAAACAGCCCACGAAAATAACTCCAGACCAGGCTCTGGCGCTACTTATTGATGCAAACTTATCGTCAAATCAGTACAACATTGTTCGAGATCAAGCAAAAAATCACCGTTGTACTTTGTATCCACCTTATTATGTTGTAAAAGAGGCAAAGAGGTTGTGCTATCCAAAGGACATAATAATAACTGAAGTTTCAGCTGAAGTATCAGTTCAGTTGCTTATAAATCATACCGTAGCAAGACTTTGTACAGGGCTAGAAGGGATTCTTAGAACTTTATCAAACGTTAAAGCACTAAATATTATCGTAAAGTGGGATTGTGATGGGGCGGAACAAGTTAATTATCGACAAAACTATATGGACAAACATAGCTCTGATGATAATATGTTTAGTGTATCAATGGTACCAATCCAAATGTGCTCCGTAAATGATAATGGTGATAATCAGTCAGTAATTTGGAAAAACCCTGCTTCTTCTTCCACACGGTACTGTCGCCCCATTAAGTTCGTTATTGCCAAAGAAACAGTCAGTGTAATTACCTCAGAAGTAAACAAAGTGAAAGAACAAATATCTCAACTTACTCCAACCACTATACTTGTAGATGGCAAGCAATTTCAGGTTACAGCAAATATGATCTTTTGTATGATTGACGGTAAAGTATGCAATGCTGTATCATCCTGTGCATCATCACAAACATGCTACTTATGTGGGACTAAACCTAGTGAAATGATCAACATCTGCGATATACCTCAAAAAAATGTAAATGAATCCTTTTTATCCCTTGGACTATCACCCCTCCATGCATGGATAAGGTTTTTGGAATGTATTTTACATATATCGTACAAACTGGATATTAAGGCATGGCAAGCTCGTGGAGCAGAAAATAAAAAAAAAGTTGCTGAGAAGAAAAAATACATTCAACAAAAATTCAAAGAGGAGCTTGGCTTGCTTATAGATATGCCAAAACAGCAGGCCGGAAACACAAACGATGGTAATACCGCGAGGAAATTCTTTAGAAATGCCGAAAAGTCTTCCGAAATAACTGGCGTTAATTTAGATTTGATCAAGCGTTTTCATGTGCTGTTAGAGTGCCTAAATTGTGGTCTTAAAATTGATTCAGAAAAGTTCGGCGAATATGCAAGAGAAACTTTGGAATTGTATTTGAAAGAATATTTCTTGTACTTAATGCCCGTAAGTGTGCATAAAGTCCTTTGTCATGGAAAGGATATTATAGCCTCTTGCATTCTTCCGATCGGACAATTTTCTGAAGAAGCTCAGGAGGCAAGAAACAAAGACTGCAGAAAATATGGCGAACTTTTTACTAGAAAAACATCCCGAATTGACACAAATACGGATTTATTTAATCGACTGCTTATATCATCGGATCCGCTAGTCTTCGTAAAGCACCCAAAACCAAGCATAGTGAAGTTACGCCAGAAGTTTTAGAGTTGTTAGAAAGATTTGCAGACCCATGTAATGATTGCGAGTCTTCAGACGATTGCAATGAGTCTCGTTCTGAATAGATGTTCAAAATGTTGTGCAGTCGACAGTATAAGCTGATGATGATGACATGGGGTGAAAAGTTTTGAGACTTTTCGAGAGATGGCAGCACACACTAAAAAAACCATATAATTTTCACTTAGTGTCAAGTCTTTGATTTTTGCAAAATGATAAAACAAAAAGATATTCATGTGTAGATTAAACATTGCTTCTTGACGGGAAAAATACAGCCGGAACCCAAGAATGGCTTGAGAAGTATTATGGCACATCTGGTCCGTCGAAAGCAACTATATGTCGATGATTTAGTGAATTTAAGTGCGGTTCTACCAGCAATTCTGTTCAGTTCTGAATGACGGGAAAGTGAAAGTGAGAGCGATAGCTTACATCGTGAATATATCAACAATACATATGAAGAATATTTTGCCTGAATATTTGCACAAAAACAAATTATGTGCCTGATGGGGTTCGCGCTCTCTCACGATCAATCAAAAACAGCGCATGTCGAAGATTCAGAATGCATCATCCTTCGAACACCCTCCATGAAAATACTTGTAGAACAGACTCAAATCGCCAACCGTTCTTCGATGTTCCAGCGAATCAAGGCCGCCGGTCAGTTCCAGGTCTCCAATCAGACGAACAGCTCTTTTCTGTACATAATCCAACAAATGCAGTGTATGTTTGGGAGCGGAGCCCCAAACATGGGTCCATTCCTTAGTTGGTCGAATTTGAGCTTTGTAAAGAATTAACAGTTGTTGTGGAGTGTAAAGCTTTCTGGTTCGAAATAATATTCCCAACTTTTGAGAAGCTCTCCTTGTTATGCTTGCAACATGTTCATGCCAAGACATATTTGCTCCCAAATTAACGCCCAACAAATTGAGTGTCGATGCTAGGGGAATGGAGTGCCCCGACATAACTCTGTCGGGTTCAGCAACGTTAACTTTCTTAGTAAAAACTACCGCCTGGGTTTTTGTAGCGTTAAATTCCACTTGGTTACTGTCACCCCAAGATAGACTTTCTTCCAGGTCTTTGTTAAGTTGAACGACCTCCTGCTGTCTGCGGATATTTGCCTGAGTAGCCGATGTCCGAGCGTTTAAAGTGAATGAAGAGATAAGCGAACTATCATCTGCAAAGCTGTAGACTGGATTCCCGGTCCTTTCCAGCAGATCGTTAATGTAAATGAGAAAGAGAGTAGGAGACAGTATTTAGCCTTGGGGCACACCGGCGTTCATAGTGAAGGTGTTAGAAAGAAATTCATTGATCGTCACTCTGTTTCGTATTTTAAAGAAGTTTTTGCGTCGATTTGTAATAATATACGAAACATGGATCCATCACTGTACGCCTGAGTCCAACAGTCAGTCTGTAGTTTCGTTGGAACCACATGAAAGCCAGCCGAAGCGTCCAAAAAGACAAACCTCCACTGGAGAGATTTTGACAAGCGTTTGTTGAGATGCGCGTGAAATAATACTGATCGATTATCTTGATAATAGGTAGACAATCTCCAGAGATTATTAATTTATCGTGCCGTTTGAATGGTGCAATCAAGAAAAAAAGGCCACATTTAGCGCAGAAAAAAGTTGTTTCACCAAGGTAAAACACCAGCTCACAAGTTCATAAAATCGATGAATATGAATTGCTTTCTTATCCGCCGTATTCACCGGATCTGGCCCCACCGATTATTACCTTTTTCTAAAAGGCGGCTCCAGGCAAAGAAATTTGGCTCAAATGAAAAAGTCAAATAGGAAACTAAGGCTTATTTTAGAGAGTTCGACAAATTCGACAATTTGGAAGGTATCGATATGTTGAAAGATCGCTGAAATAAGTGTATTGCTCTTGAAGGAAACTATGTTGAAGAATAAAATTTTAATTGTTCTATAATAAAAAACACAAATAAACTGAAAAACTTTAAATAAAACACATTAATTTTTATTAAAAATTTTAAAAAACCAACAAATAGAACTGTTTTACTGGTTTAAATAATTAAGTTCCGGTAAACTCAAGAAATTTCGCACTGTGCGGCGGCCTTGATTCGCTGGAACATCGAAGAACGGTTGACGGCTTGAGCCTATTCTACAAGTATTTTCATGGAAAGTGTTCGAAGGATGTAGCCCGCTTAATTCCTCCCAGAGCCGTGCATGTTTAGAAATACACATCGCGCTAATACTTCACTTCCGTATGAGGTTCAGTTTGTTACTCCTCGTACAACGTTTTTCAAGCAGCCCTTTATATGGCGAACATCATCCCTTTGGAATAATTTGCCCAGGACTGTGTTTCCCACCTAGTACAATTTACAGCGATTCAAGCAACGTGAATCGCTTTTTCCGCACAGGTGTCGCTCTTGTAGCGCTTTAGGGACTTCCTTGCAGCACGTGTGCTAGACCTATTAAAAAAAAAACATCTTAACTAAATGGAACTGGGCTATGGTGGCGACCAAAACCCGAAGCTTATCGAAGTAGAGGTAAACCAGCAGTTCGAGTGACGGTATAAGATATGGCTTAGCTCAGTGTTTTTATCTAATAAACAGAAAATTAATAGCAGACCTAGAACGATTATGGAAGGGTTTAAGTTACGTAAAAACAATAAAGATAAACAATTTTTAACTATCATTGACGATTAAAATAACTTTTGAAAAAGATGTGCCATTAATCTTATATACATGATTTTTTTACGTTTGATCATTATTTTTAATTAGTAAAGTTAGGTATCCAACCTTGCAAATACAATAAATGTACTGAGTCAATATATTTTTTTAAGTCCCTCTGTCATTAAAACCTTTTACATACTTTCTGTTACAATAAGAAATACTGAAAAAATAACATCTTCGGATCCCTTGACCCCAAAAATCCTGAAAAAGTCGTATACACGATATATTCGAAGCAATCCCCCCCCTTTAATCCTTTATATGTTTAACTATAAATAATACTGCTTACAGTTTATCCGTATTATCTCAACCACAAAACCAAACAAGACTCCTCCATAATTCTACTGAAAATACAATAATTTTATCGACTGCTACTCCTTTTATCTCCTGAAGCGATATCTCTCAAAAACTTTAAGTTTACTTCGAATATTATATATTTATATCAAATTCGATATTGATGCGGACTGATGATTTGAGGAGTGTGGCTGGAAATTGGGTACAAGTGACCCAGAACAGAAAAAGGTAGCAAGACTTGAGGGAGGTTTTCGTCCAGCAGGGAACAGTATAAGCTAATGATGGTGATGATGAGTGATTATGTAGTAACCGGCAAATAATTCGCAACATATGGGAAAATTTTTTGTTGTTAGAGTGTCCAAACTTCTTTTTCGGGTAATCGGTTCTGCGTGTTCGATCACCAAAAAATTGATTTTGACATATGTCATGTGATCGTTAGTGTGTATGAAAAGTAGATTTAATTGGCATTTAAAGAGTAAAAAGTATTTAAAATTTAATTTAAACCCTATTTGCAAAGTTTTGAGCATCTAAAAAAAAATTAAAATCGCAATTTTTGTTCTTTATCTAGCCAATAGCTTTTATTTTTTAGCGTCCGTACAGAACACTTACAAGATCACTTCGGTGTCCGTCTGTCTGTCACACCCGATTTTCCCCGAAACTATTTGACATAGAAAGTTGAAATTTGGCACTAATATAGAAATAGATGACTTCATCAAAGTCGTGTATTTTTGAAAGTTAAATTTTAACTTAAGGGGTTAGTTTTGAGGGGTGAAATGGGAAGTGAAAAAATTTTTTTTTTACCAGGTTCAAAAATATATTTAATGTAATACTTTCGCACACTTTTCTTTGTGTTATTTTTTAAAAATCTCGTAAAATCACTGTCCCCTCCTTTATCTCGAAAAGTACTGATCAAAAATTTTGAAAAAATTCTGGAATATTCTGCACAGGGCACAGTGTCTCGACTAGTACAAGCTAGCGGGACAATATTATTTCTTCACTTATTTCAATTGTTTATGTATATTCCAGGTATCTTAAGCTATTTTAAGAAAAAAAAAGTTGAAAAATGTATACTGTATGTGTATTAATCGAAATATGTAGCTGCAAGACGGAAGTGGTTTACTAATGTGTCTCATTTGTTCACTATTGTCGCTAATTGTTCTTTAATTAGCTACATACGTCTACCTACTCATTATGTGTGAAAAGCACAATCATGTTTGTTTACAAAGAAATTTCTAGGAAAAAAATAAAAATTATAATGATAGTACCCACATTTATTAATTTACAAAATATTATTTCTTTTAAAATAAATTAATACAATAACAGTATCTATATATCAATTATTTACAATAACAAGGTGTATAAGTAAAAGAAATATAATATTAAATAACTTATATACTAAGGCATGAATTATAAGCAACTACAACACACAATAAAATAAGAATAATAATTACAATAAAAAAATACTTAAACCTACTAATCACCATCAGATGAGTCGTCATCACCGCTCTCCCATTCAGTAGAATATTCAGAGAGTAAATAATCCTCCTCATTTAGTTCGTGATGATGACTTACTGATGGTATTTCGGATGGCAATGAAGGTGGGATAATCAACTGCAGAACCTCCGATGGCAAAGAAGTAAATTTTCTTCGCGGTAATTCTCTATACGAGTTGATAACAGGATCAGACGTAATTTAAAGGTTCTCAAAAGATCTGTATTTGTGGCAATACGTGACCGCTTCCTGGTGTGCCGTTCACGGAATCTACGACAGTCTTTATTTCTTGCCTCCTGGGCTTCTTCGGAGAGTTGTCTAATAGGAAGAAGAAAAGACTTTATAACTTCCGCGCTGTATACAAGAATTTTATGCACAGTAACGGGCATGGAATACCACGAATACAGATCAAGGTATAATTTTCTAGTATCAACACAAAACTTTTCGAATTCTATATAATTTATGTCATATCCCGATGACAAAGTTCTAAAATTACATGAAATCTACGAATAAGGTTTACGTCTAATCCTGTAATTTCGCTGCTCAATTCAGCTTTGGAAAAAAATCTACGTGCTGTGTTTCCATCGTTTGTGTTACCATACCCAGGATTTGGTTTATCTACAATGAGACCCATACGATCTTTAAACACTTTTTGTATCTCTTGTGAGCATTGCTTCACAATAGCTTTGTCGTTATCTCCCCTGACTTGCCACTTTTTTATTTCTAAACGGTAGCTGATGTGAAGCAAACATTCAAACGTGCGGATCCATGCATGTAAAGTAGATAAACCAAATGCAAGGCGTCCTTCGTTGCTGGGATATTTCTTTGACTCCTCGTTCATAGTAGACGGGGTGGCACCGCAAATATAACACTTTTGTGTTGAACTTGTGTCTGTTAAGGCATTGCACACTTTGCCATCAGTCATTGTCAACAACAAATCGTGTTTAACAGAGATTTGAGATCCAGCAACGTTACATAATGTTGGAAGAAGCTGACTTACTTCATCTAAAATTTTAGAAGTTTCTTCTTTCGTAAACTCTTTTGTCTCCTTGGCAAAAATAAACTTAATAGGACGGCAATATAAAGTAGAGGAAGGTCTTGGATTTTGCCAGATCACAGTTTCGCCATCAAGCAGTCTCAAAGGGACACATGAGTATACGAACAAAAATTCGTCTGTAGCGTTAGTGTTCTCAAATTTCTGCTTATACGTGCTATGCCCGAACTCCCATCACAGCCCCATTTGCTTACCAACGTATAATATGAACGAGGTAACACACTTCTAATGACTTCCGTCTGAGCTTTAACTAATCGTTCAGCCGTTTTATCCAAAATCGCGTGAAGATTAATTTCAGCTCGAGATTCAGTCACAGAAATATATTCGTCAGAAGGACAACAAGAAGCTTTGGACTTACCTAAACTATAAAACGATGAATACACTTGATGTCCCGCTTTCATTGACCATTTTCTTGTTTGTTTATATGAGTGAGAAGTCGATTTCGAGTCCACATAATAAGCTAAAGCTTCGTCTGGTGTTAACTGCCGACTTTGTTCAGAACACTTATTCTTTTCTCTAGTTTCACTGACCGCGACGTTATGGATCTGTTTAGCAACACCTCGATGCCCTTCTTTTCGAGTAGCTAACTCAGCTGCTGTAATAAGCTCACTTGCACTTCGCGATTCCAAAAGATCTTCTACTCTCCGTCTCTTCGTTTTCGTTGATGAGTCTTCAAATGATTTTCTGGGTCGCCCTACGGAAAGAGCCGCTGATAATGTTGAAGTGCACGGCTGGTTAACACACATCTTTATTTCGATTCCGGATCCCTCTAACCAGTCTTTATGTTTGATTAGAAACATTTCTTTGTTACACTTTAAAGAAGTCCACTTTTGATTGAATTTTGCTGAAAGGCTTGATATTTTCATTTTGAGTCGTTTTAGAGAATCGTCAGAAACATCAGACATTGAATTTTTCACTTATATAATAAAAAATGCCACTGTTTCGTTCAGTTTTGCCATGTTTTAGCCATTCTTCAAAAAACTCCATTTTCGTCATAGTCACGACTCGTTCTGAAAAAAATTAAATAATTTTACTTTCGGGCCTTTTCGGGGTCTATAATATATATGAATCTGTGCCTGAATGTTGTAGGTATTACATACAGAAAAATCTAGGTGGATATATGTGGATAAAAAAAGTTGCTACTTTTAAAGTTTACAATTAATGTAAAATTTGCTGGATTTATCTATACATTTACAAATTGATATTACACCAAAAGTATACATATTTTTTATATAAAATGCACTTTGTGCATAGTGTTGTAATCAATATATCGAAATTTATACCCCACAAAGAGCATTCGCGGACAGCATTTACTTTTTGTTTTCATTTGAAGAAAACTGCTGTTGAATCATACCGATTACTTCGAGAAGCTTATGGTAAATATGCTCCATCGCAAGATACGTGTGAACGATGGTTTCGGCGTTTCAAAAGTGGTGACTTCGGTGTTGCAGACAAGGAATGTGGAAAACCGCCAAAAAAATACGAAGATGGGGAAATGCAAGCATTGTTGGACGAAGATGATTCGCAAACACAAAAACAACTCGCCGAGCAATTGGGCGTTAGTCAACAAGCTGTTTCCAATCGGCTACGAGAGATGGGAAAGATTCAGAAGCCGGTAGATGGGTACCACATGAGTTGAACGACAGGCAAATGAAAAAGCGCAAAAACACGTGTAACATTTTGCTCGCTCGGTACAAAAGGAAGTCGTTTTTGCATCGTATAGTTACAGGGAATGAAAAGTGGATTTATTTTGAGAATCCCAAGCGCAAAAAATCATGGGTAGACCCAGGTGCACCATCCATCATCGACCGCAAGACCGAACCGCTTTGGCAGAAAGACGATGCTCTGTGTTTGGTGGAACCAGAGAGGCGTGGTCTATTATAGGCTGTTAAAACCTGGGGAAACGATTAATACTAAACGTTACCGACAACAATTGACCTATTTGAACCGTTCGCTGCTTGAAAAAAGGCCAGAATACCGAAAGAGGCAACACAAAGTCATTTTTCTTCATTACAATGCTCCATTACATACGGCAAAACCAGTTCGCGACACGTTGGAAGCACTCAGCTGGGAAGTTCTACCCATGCGGCTTACTCACCGGACTTGGCTCCTTCTGATTACCACTGGTTTGCATCGATGGGTCACGCACTTGCTGAGCAGCGCTTTGGTTCGTACGTGTGAAAAAATGGCTCGATGAATGGTTCGCAGCAAAAGGGGGAGATTTTTACTGGCGTGATATTCACAAATTGCCCGAAAGATGGAAAGAATGTATAACAAGCGATGGAGCATACTTTGAATAAAGAAAGCACTTTTTATCATTCTTCCGAATTTAACATGTTTCTTTAGAAAAAAATCCGTATTTCATACTTGTACACCTGGTATATATAAAAAAAAAAACATTTCAGGGTCATCAGTTTTCAGTAAAGGTGGGAAAAATATTTTGTTGAAAACTCATTTGGGATGTGTTTTGTGAAATCACTGATCATTTTATACCTCCGTAACAAAAATGTTTCTTTTAAAAAGCAATCAACGTACGGAACATTAATTGCGCAAGTTCAACTTGCACTCGACCGGTTATTTTTGTAGTTTAACTAAGGTAATTTGCTTTGATCATAATTATATGTGATCACAATATTCTTTTGTTTTTTTCACAATTGGGCGAAATAATTCAAAATAAATGAATTTACGCTTGAACGCCAGCGCTTGCATTGATTTGTAATTAATTGCTATTTGGATGTTTTACGACAAAAACATGTCCTCGAGTGTTTTAAAATGCATCAGTTTCCTAATCCTTGCCAAGTTTTACTTAAGTTTAGAAAATACGTTTTGTAATTTGCAAATAAATTAGTTTTCATTTGTTTGTTTTTTTTAGTTGCCTTTCATATTGCCTATATCTAAATATTATGCAGAAAACGTGAATTTCCTGCTAGAGAAACTTAAAAAATAAAAAATGAATGTAAATTTAAATCTACATTGTTATATACCTATTGTGATAAATGTTAGAAGTAGAAGTAAAAAAAAAACCATTCAGTTGAAGATTACTTTTTAAGATTATATAAAAACATTATGTTTTAATTTCCAATATATTTAAAATGACTTGACAATTGTTTCACCATACAATGGCTTCTTCAGAAGTGAATTAGAAAGAAAAATGTTTGGTAATAATTCTGGTTATATCGTGCTTAAAACTATCCTTAACTACATAAGATTATGTTAATCGTTTTATTATATTATGTACTGACAAAATTATTTTAAAGATTCAGATCTGTGGTACTATATCAAAGAACTAATAAAGATTAAGTAAGGGTGAATGGTTTAAGTCTACCTGTTCGTTTAATAATGGATTGGAGTTTTTCCGTTTGTTAATTTCAGGACATTTAAGCATATTTAATTTTTTAGATTTATTTTCTACATGCAGGATTTTGAATGTATCATCAAAATTATGGGATTCGTTTATTATATGGATTGCGTAATGTGAATTGTTCTTGTTTTTTAAATAACTATGTTTATGTTCTTTAATGCGAGTTTCAAAAGATCTACCGGTTTGTCCTACGTAGGTTTTAGTACAAGAGCCACAATTTAATTAACTCCGATTTTATGGATTTATTAGATTTGGTTTTGTTATTCAAAATTATATTCCCTAAGGTATTACTGGTTTTTTAAATGCTATTTTGTTGTTCTTTTTGTTAAATGTTTTAAAATTGTTCTAGTTATTTTCCCTGTGTACGTAAGTGTACTAAATTTTCCTTTTTTGTCATTCATGGTGGGATAAATTAGAGAGATTGCTTGGTTGTTTACTGGCATATGTATGTAAATATATATATATATATATATATATATATATATATATATATATATATATATATATATATATATATATATATATATATACAGGGTTACAGGGAAAGTCGTCCTAGATAATTAAGGACGTTATAGTTTAGGTCGTTTCTGACCGATTTGACTCTATGACATGATGTCCTAAACTTAACCGTTTTCGAGATATTGAAGTTTAAAGATTTTCTAAAAAAAAATGTTTTTTTTTGCTTTTATATCGATTTTTTTTATTAGAGGTTCTCGAGTGCGATCTTTTGGTTATTTTTAGTTAGTCTGTATGTCAAGTATTAAAAATCATCAAAAAAATTTGAACTAGTTACTAACAGTTTCAAATGGCGGCTTGTTAATGTTTCTAAATTACGAATTTTTACCAAGTGTTTCCTACTTTAAATCAATAAAGAGAAAAAAAATGTATGGAAGTTATTCTGCAAATTATTTTAAAAAACTTTTACGTCTTTTTAGCTATCAAAAAAGGTATAATATTAGGAGTTTAATAGGAAAACTGTACACAGAATGACACCTAAAGCGGGCTCGGGTAGCAAAAGATAAATTTTTAGTTCTAGGTGAAAATACGAAAAATACACAAATAAAACAAAAAACCTTGCAATTTAATATTTTTTATTAATTATAATTCATGTTCTATATGGTCGCCCCTATTTCTAACACAAATTCTCATTATTTTTCTTAAATTACTTTTCACAACGCTGGTTGTAAGGTGCCGCCTCATTTCGTCAGCCGCATCAATTATTTTTTGTCTTAAAACATCCACGTTTTCGATAGGTGTCATCTGGTCGTATACGAGACTTTTCATGTGACCCCACACATAAAAATCCATCGGTGTTAGGTCTGGGCTTCTCGCCGGCCAAAGTATGGCTCCGCCTCTTCCAATCCATTTGTTGGGATAATTGTCATTAAGCCATGCACGAACACTTCCTCTGTAGTGAGCTGGGCAGCCATCGTGTTGAAAGTACATGTTTTGTCTCAAACCAATAAGTAGGTCTTCCATCAAATTAGGTAAATCGTTCCGCAAAAAATTGTCGTATTCCTCGCCATTCAAATTATCTGGCAGGAAGAATGGCCCAACCAAATAATTTGAAATTATACCCATCTACACATTTAAGCTGAATCTTGTTTGTGATCCTTTCGTTCTTTTTTTGTTTGGGTTGCCTTCCTCTTTAGAAGCCCAATAGTGGGCATTGTGGTAGTTTGTAAGACCGTCTTTGTCGACTCGTCAGTCCATAGTATTTTCTTAAAAAAAGATGCATCTTCGACATCGGTATTGAGCATAAATCTGCAGAATTCTAATCGTCCCAACGGATCCCCTTCTTCAATGACTTGCACGGGCGTATAGTGGTAAGTGTGTTGCCCAACAGTATGCATTACAAACCATACCTTCCACTGCGAAATACCAAGCTGTTGTGCGACATTTGTAGATGTGGTTGGATCCACCTCAAAGAGACGTCGTATATCGTTTTCTTCGTCTTCGTCAAAGATACGTGGTCGTCCCATGTCAGTCCGCCGTCTTTGTACGGAACCAGTTTCTCGTAGTCTTCGATAAGTTCCATCAAATACGCTAACATCAGGTACATGACGAGTAGGATATCGCAGTATGTATTCATCACGTGCACGCGACGACACTCCTTCGCAAAATCCGTAACACATTAGGATGTCAGCATATTCCTCGTTGGTATACGTTGCCATATTCACAAGCAGAGATCAAAATCCAATTACGAGCCAATTCACACAGTCAGAAGATGAAACACAGATATTTTTGAAAAGCACGGTATAGCACATCTACCACGGACGAATCGCATGAGCAGACTAAAAATCATTCAATAATGTTTAGTGAACAGAAAATGTCACTCGCACAGAGAGTACCCGACCGGAAAAAAATGCTTACCCAACCCTTTTTATTGTTTGAAGGTGCAGGTAGTAAACCGGTAATTGGTAGTATCTAAATTCTATTATTATGTTACTCTACATTTGGGCCTATTGAAATCTCATTTTCTTAGAATTTTCAATAGATCTAGTAGATATTATACCGTTTTAGATAGCTAAAAAAACGTAAAAGTTTTAAAATAATTTGCAGAATAACTTCCACACATTTTTTTTCTCTTTATTGATTTAAAGTAGGAAACACTTGGTAAAAATTCGTAATTTAGAAACATTAACAAGCCGCCATTTGAAACTGTTAGTAACCAGTTCAAATTTTTTTGATGATTTTTGATACTTGACATACAGACTAACTAAAAATAACCAAAAAATCGCACTCGAGAACCCCTAATAAAAAAAAATTGATATAAAAGCAAAAAAACATGTTTTTTTTTAGAAAAAAAATCTTTTGAACTTCAATATCTCGAAAACGGTTTAGGACATCATGTCATAGAGTCAAATCGGTCAGAAACGACCTAAACTATAACGTCCTTAATTATCCAGGACGACTTTCCCTGTATATATATATATATATATATATATATATATATATATATATATATATATATATATATATATATATATATGTATATGTATATATATATATATACTACATATATATATATATATATATATATATATATATATATATATATATATATATATATATATGTATATATATATATATATCTACATATATATATATATATATATATATATATATATATATATATATATATATATATATATATATATATATATATATATATATATATATATATATATATATATATATATATATATATATATATATATATATATATATATATATATATATATACATATACAACATATACATATATAAACATATACATATACATATACATATATATATATATATATATATATATATATATATATATATATATATATATATATATATATATATATGTGTGTGCTAATTCGATAATTCACCTGTTTATTTGTTATATTACTCTCAATACTGGTCTGTCCGTGAAGTATCAAACCTTAGGCTGTGACTTTGTATCTAGCTGCTATATTAATAAAATGTAGTCACTGGGTACTTTCGCGAGAACTCCTACCCAACGGCACTTATAAATACATATAATGTTATGTACATTCTTCTCTGTTAGCAAAATTTTTTAATCACATCAGGGACCAGTGAACCAAGAATTTTTTAAATTTTACAAGTATGACAAAACTATAAATTTGGCAGATGTGTTTGCATGTTATCCAGACGACCAATTTTCAAATCAGCTTAGAGGTACGATTGCATTTTAAAGTAATTATGCAGAGCTTTGGTTAGAAACCATGTTGGCAAAATTATAAAAATTTTACACATTTTGGTAACTGACAAAGACAAAGTATGGCATAGTCGTTAAAATAAAATTTCTAAACAATATCCGGAGCTTGAAAATTTTACTTTATTGTCATGTGACTAATAATCTCTTATTTTTCCAGACGAGCAAGATGGTGCAGCTCCTTCGGCTATCGATAGGGAGACTGAGGCGAGCGGAGACACCATCGAGGGGCAAGAACACCGAGTGATCTTTATTAACAGGGCGCAGCCCCCGGTAGATAAGTTTTGTAATAATAGGATATCCACGGCCAAATATAGGTAAAATAATTAATTGAATATACTGCTTTTGTTAAAATTAACCAGCTAACCATTAAGCCATTAACTTATAACACAGGGGAACAGCTGTTTTGGTGTCGAGGTTTTTTGAGCTGATTCTATATCAATTTGATGTCCTGAATTCAAATAACGTATTCATTTGTACCTAGGAGCTCAAATTTTTAAGATATACAATTTTAGAGAAATATAAGTTACATTATTGTAACTCAAATCCGTAAGTGTAGTAAACAAAAGTAGATACGAAATTTTTATTTTAGTTATACAAAATACAATATTATGTCGTACTTACAAACAAAAAAAAAACATTGAAGAAATGAAATAGTCACTCAACACTTGGAAAGCTTCTTTTCCGCGACATTCTTGAATGTTTTTTTAAACAGTCCCTTTTTAAACTCCAGCAGTAATCTGCCATCATGTGCATGTCCCATCTTCCTTGGTAGCGGTCCTCCATAACTTTAATATCTTGGTGAAATCTTTCACCTTGTTCCTCACTCGTGTCTCCTAAATTTTCTGGGAAAACGGTCTAAGTGGCTGTGTAAATAGTGTATTTTAATACTCATATTGCACCCTAAGGATTTGAAACTATTAAGCATCTTGTTAACCATTTCAACATAGTTTTGAGCTTTATGTTTGCCTAGAAAATTTTCTACAACTGCAACAAATGATGTCCAAGCTTCTCGTTCAACTTGATTCATTGAATTTATGAAGGCAGGATCCTTAATTAATTGTCTTATTTGTGGGCCGTCAAATATCCCTGCTTTGAGTTTTTCTGTGCTCAACTGATGCATTTTTACCCCTATATATGCAAAACAAGACCCATTCTTATCAAGAGCCTTTACAAATTGCTTCATTAAGCCCAACTTTATATGTAACGGAGGAAGTATGATTTTTTCTCTTTCAACCAAAGCGTCGTTAATGACATTCTTTTCCCCAACGTCCATGTTTTCTCTCTGAGGCCAATCTTTTCTAACCCAGTGGTGTGTTTTGTCCCTACTATCCCAGAGGCACAAGAAACACGGATATTTCGTGTAACCACTTTGCTGCCCAAGAAGAAAGTTTACCATTTTTAAGTCTACACAATTCATCCATTGATGTTCGTAATACTTTATCTTCTGCAAGACCAAAGCTATGGTATTATATTCTTCTTTCAGTTTCGTTGAGTGAGCTAGTGGTATTGAACCATATTTATTCCCATTATGTAGAAGGACACATTTTAAACTTCGCTTTGAACTGTCAATAAATAGGCGCCAATCATCTGGAATATATTCAGAAAGTCCCATTTCTTTCATGAGTCCCCTAATTTCGTGACAAAATACAAGATTGTCTTCTTGAGAAAAGAATGGTAGCAGATCTTTTTCTCTTGTACGATAAAAGGTAATTTTGGTTCCTTGTTCCAGTAAATTTTTGTCGTTCAACCTAGAAGCCAGTACTTCAGAAGCTTTTTTCGATAAATTGAGATCCCTGGTGAGATCATTTAATTCATTTTGATTGAAGCGTTGAGGAACTGATGACGTCCCCTCATAGTCACTGTTAGTTTCATTAGCATCAGAAGTTTTATTAGCATCAGAAGAGCGATCAGAGGGAAAATATTCGTCATCAGAGATATGTGGTAGCTGATTAAATGTTGGAATCGGTATTTCATCTGAGTGCGGGATAGGGCGTATTGCCGAGTCTAAATTGGGATAAGTCCACTTACTGCGGTTATTTCGATTGATTCCATTAGTATTTACTAAACAGAAATAACAATCATTGAAGTGGTTTTTTGGTTCTCTCCAAACCATTGGTACGCCGAATTTTAGACATTTTCTTTTCCCGGTAGTCCACTGCCGTAAATGCTCTGTACAAGTTTTACATACGAGATGCGGGGCCCACGTTTTGTCCTGATCACCAAGCTTAACTCCAAAGTATCCAAGATACGCTCGCTTTACAAAGTCAGTAATAGTTTGTCTGTTTTGTTGAAACTTGTATTCTCCGCATATATAGCAAAACACATCAGGTTGATTTACACAACTTCTTCTTGAACTGGAACCTGAACTCATTTTAATTCTGTTCAATAACACAAAAACACTCTTTTCTTAACATAAAATAACACGCCGAATTCGATCTACTCTCATTAGTAAGAACGCACAAACTCACGAGACTTACCCGAGTTAGGTGATTAAAAGGGTCAGTTCAGGTACCTGATAGGCAATGGTTCCACTATTTATAGATTTACCTGGAATTTACTCAATTACAGACTGACAATAAAACCATTGTACCTACATTAATGAATATATAATAATTTTAGAACTCTCATAAATGAATATACTGAATAAAAACCACATTGGTAGATAAGTTGATGTATCTAAAAAAGTAGAGCTGATAGAGAAAAACGGATTGCATGTATAGATTTAGCGTCCCAAATATAGTTAAAATCAGCTCTAAAATCCCAGGCACCAAAACAAAAATATTTTTTTGTTGCCCTGTGTTATCAATTATTACCACTCATTATCATTCCTGGAGAATATTCTAGAATTTTTTCGAAAGTTTTTAATTAGTACTCTTAGAGATAGGGTGGAGGAAAGAAATTTTTGACAATTTTTTAAAAATAATATGAAGAAAAATTTGGCCGAATATTACGTCATATAAACAGGGTGTCCTATATATATGGAATAATGATTCCACAGCATTTATTAATCAGTATATAAAAAAAATGTTTAAATAAAAGCTATAGGGTGTTATACGGCGCACAAGCTGACATTGAAAATAAAATGTTTTGAACTGTCAGTTCGAAGAAATTACGCCATTATATATATTTTTTTTTTAAATGGAAACCCCTATATATTATACTATTAACGTATCATATGTCTAAATTGAACTGTTTTGGAATTATTGATATTTGAAATTAAGCAGATCAAATTTAAAAAAAAAATAAAGCTGGCTTGTCTTTACTGTCAGGTAACGACTTAACGCTTCAAAAAATGATTTATTGACGAAAACGTTTATTGCTGCATTTCGTGAAACTGCAATTTGAGCGTAATATCATAATGGCACATTTAACAGAAACTGAAAGAATCACCTTGTTAATGATGGTTGGTTACGAAAACCGTAGGAGAACACAACAGGAGGTGTCTGATCCTTTTAACGCAGAATATCCGAATCGAGAACTTATTACCCAATCCATAGTTACCAAAACATTAAAACGATGTAGACAAGCAGGTCATGTTCAGGATCGTTCTAAATCTGGACCTCCAAAAGTTAAAACAACGAGGATAAAAGTTTTTTTTGGTAATTACAGAAAATCTCAATACAACCACATTGGTAGATAAGTTGATGTATCTAAAAAAGTAGAGCTGATAGAGAAAAACGGGTTGCATGTATAGATTTAGCGTCCCAAATATAGTTAAAATCAGCTCTAAAATCCCAGGCACCAAAACAAAAATATTTTTTTGTTGCCCTGTGTAATCATTTAGGTTTTAAAATATAGTTATGAAAAATTGATTGATTCTCTAAATGTAAGCGGCGCGTGGTTTGGCATATAAAATAATTAAATACTGCTTGAGATTTAACCGGAACTGCATTCGACTTTGCTATGTTTAGTGTACCTCTGCCTGTATTTATTTTATACTTTCTACATACTTTACTTGATTTATTTTTTCAGTGTAATAAGATTTATACCCCTGTTCCTCTTCGAACAATTCCGAAGATGGGCCAACATATTTTTCCTGATGATCGCCCTACTCCAGCAAATACCGGACGTATCGCCGACGGGGAGGTACACGACTCTAGTGCCTCTCATTTTTATCTTGACAGTGTCGGCGGTCAAGGAGATTATAGAAGATATAGTAAGTAAAGTGGAGAAAGGATTTATTATATTAACTTTCCAAGTTATCATTACCAAAATGTAAGCTGATTTACAAAAGGAATCACGGGCATTCGTAAAGTTATGCTTGACGTAGAGTCATATTTATTTAATGCTCTTAAAAGGTGTATTTGTCACCACTTAAAGATTTATATTTTAAGATATTTTGCCCTTTTTAGAAAAGGCACAGAGCTGACGATGAGACCAACGATAGAAAAGTTGAAGTTTTAAGAGACGATGCTTGGATCACCGTACGATGGATGGATGTGGTTGTTGGCGATATTGTTAAAGTTGCCAATAATAACTTTTTTCCTGCTGATCTCGTAGTGTTATCGTCCAGGTAAAAAAAAACATGTACTTCTAATTGAGACCCCATTGAATAAAGTTGTATATTTTTAGTGCAAGTACATTTGAAGGGTACAGGGGAAAAAAAAAAAAAGGAAAAACGATATATGTCCACTTTTTTTCGATTTTGAGATTTTGATACCATCTGATACATCTCTGGAGGTACTATAACGTGTATAGACCTGTTTATTGAAAAAAAAAATCGTAGGCTGTATAAATCAATGGAAAAAAAAATTCTCATACAGGGGAAAAACGTTACAAGTCCAGATTGGTGTGGGGAAGAACGATTTATGTCCAGTCTGGGCTAGCGGGGCGCGCCCTGTTGCGCCGGGCGCGGTGTGATAATAGACATGCGCGGCCGGCCACGCCCACTCCACACCATGCATGACTTTCAGCTTTAGTTTGTATGATTGACTGAGGTTTAATGTGTGAATTTTGTCAGTGGTAAATTTTCAATATTTTATTTCGTTAATATTCCTTTAATTTTACTACAAGTTGTTACTTTTTACTAGGCAGTTTTAATTTTATAAGATTATACAATTTTACATAACTAATAAATTAACATGGACAACGGACTTGACTCAAATAGTGATGAAAATGAAGATCTTAAAATAGATAAACCCAAGAAACGCATGAAAACTAGAAGATTAAGGGAAGTTATGAAAAAGTTGAAACATACAACCTATGAGCTTGGGGAAAACTGCTTGTGTAAACGATTTAAATGTTTCGAATTAGTTGTAGCCGAAGAAAGAAAACGATTAATACGTGAGTTTAATGGTCTTGGTTCATATAATAGTCAGAGCATGCACCTGAGTGGTCTGATGACCATTTTACCAGTGGAAAGGAGGCGATCAAGGAAAAGTGAAAATAAGGTTCAAAAGTCTGCAAATTTCAATTTTCGTGTTCGTGTTTTTGTTGATGGTGTTTTGCAGGATGTGCCTGTGTGCATGAAAGCGTTCATTGCTTTGCATGGAGTAACTCCACGACGAATTCAAACGCTTCGAGATAATCTTTTGAAGTTTGGTGAAGCAAAAAAAGATATGAGAGGAACACATAAAAACCGTCCAAGAAAGCTGCCAAGTGAAACAGTGGAACAAGTGTGTGAATTTCTGAAATCACTAAGAGGTCGAAAATCCCATTATTCGTTACACGATTCAAAAAGGATCTACTTACATGAAAATTTGAATATAAAAAAGCTGCATGAAATGTATTCAGGTAAGAATGGAGATAAAAATATTTCATATGAATCATTCAGAACAATTTTCGAGTCGAAGTTCAACATCGGATTTGGTTATCCAAGAAAGGATACATGTAGTAGTTGTGATTTATTAACAGCAGAGGAAAATGCCCTAAAGCAAAGACTAGAAAACAATAGTAGCATTGATTCGGCAACTGAAAATTCTATCAAAAAAGAGCTAGAAGAAATAAAAATAAAAAAACAACTTCATTTGAGAAAGGCTGAACAATTTTACGAAATGAAGAAAATGTACCGGAAGAAATCTGTTAAATCTGAATCTTTAGAGGCAATCGCAATAGATTATCAAAAAAATTTGCCTACACCGAATATCACAACTAACGATGTCTATTATAGACGCCAACTTAATTTTATATCATTTAATGTCCATGTTCTTTCAAATGGTCAGTCTATTTTCTACACTTATGATGAATCTGTAGCTCACAAGGGAGCAGATGAAGTTTGTTCTATGCTGCACCATTTCATTAATATTGTTTTATCTGCACAGGTTCGCCAACTAGTCATATTCTGCGACTCGTGTGCAGGCCAAAATAAAAATTTATCCGTTTTTAGATTTCTATTCCAACAAGTACTGGTCGGCCGTTTTGACCAGATTCAAATGATTTTTCCAATCAGAGGACACAGCTACTTGGAATGTGACAAAAACATGAGCCTAGTGGAGTCAAAATCGTATACAGAAACGCCGGATGATTGGCGAGAAATAATCAAACACGCTCGGTCAAAGCCAACACCTTTTGTCGTAGTGAATTGCGAAGAAATTGAGAATTTTTTAAAAAAACTGGTCTCAACATTTAAATTATGGACTAATCAAGAGTCCCTTAAAAACGCGTCCAATTAGAATTCTGTCTATAATAAAAGAAAAACTGCCAAAACTTTTTTACAAAAATTCGTACTACGGTTCTTTTACAAGTTGTGAAGTTAATAAGCCCCTGAGAAAAAACAAAAAAAGTAATACCAAAGATCCTCGACCTATGCTGAAGGGACTGTATTCGGAGAAGCTTTGTATAAACGCAGCAAAACATAAAGATTTACAACATTTATGCCAATTTCTAATAAGGGAGGAATCCCGCCAATTTTATAAGAGGCTCAAGCCATCAACTGATGGCTTGGTCAATGATGACGAATTCATCGATGACCCTCCAATAGACGAAGGAGACTAACATTGGTTTAAATACGATGAATTTTAAATTTTTAACTTCTGAATTTTTTTCTTTTCTTTAATAAAATATAAATAAATATTTTAATCTTTATCTAATAAAAAAGAATATAATAATATTATTATTGTTTATTTATTGTACCTTAATGTGACTCTGTAAAAACGAATGGATTTTTTATATTTCATGCCCTTCATACAGGGGAAAACGGTATATGTCCAAGAATTTTAGGAACATGTTTGCGCATTTTCAAAATTTTCGCCATTTTTTTTAAGCAATTTGTAAATTTTATTTAAGAGATCCAAACTAAAATTTTATTTAATAAAATTCTGCACCTTTTGCTATAAACAAAATTCAAAAATTTAATAATATGGGGAACGTACCGAGTCCGTAAACCTTATTTTTGCTCTCCTGAAAAATTTACTCCCATGGACATATATCGTTTTTCCCCTGTACCCTTCATTTTAAATACAGAGGTTTTATGCTTTAATAATTCAATTCTGTCGTGCATCAAATTTAAACTTATTGACTGTCTCGTAAAAAAGTTGTACGAGGTGTGAATAGAACCAGTTTTTCTTCACGCTCGAGTAGGTACAACGCTGGGTCACATAATCCCCCCTTTTCAAGGAGATGTTCAGGTGGAACAGAGTGTATTACGAAATCCCGTGGTAAACTTGTAAAATCCCCCACGTTATTAATTGTTAAGGAGAGTTTGCAATAATAAATATTTCTCACGTACACAAGTTTTTGAGTGGGGTTAAAAGTTTAAAGAGACAGTTCGCGTGCGGTTACTTCAAGAATGAGTGCGTGAATCGACAAAAAGAATAAAAGGATCTAGGCGTACTTCCATGGCGAAACTGCCCCCAATAGGAACCTATATCGTAACCTATGCTAAAATGTAGAGGAGGCTAATAGTAGTTGATACAGAAGATATTACGTCTCTATCTTGGTTAACCGTGGAAATATAAAAAAAAAAGTGTCCCATGATGACTTTTTTTCAAAGCGATATTTCTAAGTAACTTTTAAAACTAGGAAAATAAAACTAAATGCCAGTGTTATGGTACATTCTACAATTTATTTTACAATAGTTTCCGATGGGCCAACCCTAAATAAAAATATTAGAAAAATGCAAATAGAAATTTTATCAATCGATTTTTATCAGATCTAATTGAATGACCACTTTGAAAAAAATATATAATATTTGTTTATGTGTCGCCTAAGAGCGTGCCAAGTTTCACGAAAATCCAAGTGGTGCAATATGTTAAAAAAAAATCATGAACATGTACTCTACGACCATCACAATAACGCATTTAAACGTAATCGTTATTATTATTGATCAATCATGATCGTGTTTGTTGATTGGGGATCTGAAAGTCGCATCGTAACCTAATAACGCTACAAGGAGACCACAATTACTGTTCATAAACAGGTAAGGAGAAAACGCCTTAATTTGCAGAACAACGAGCCATGAATCAACTACTAGGGCCATGTTCTGGCCCACAAAATAATGTCTGTTAAGACACTTGTGGCCAAACACAGAATTCGCTCTATTCACCTGATCTCGCTCTGTGTGATTTCTTTTTATTTCCAAAAGTCAAGTCAACTTTAAAAGGAAGCAGACTTAAGACTGTTGAAGCAGTAAGTGCAAAAAGTACCTAAAACATTGTTGTGAGTAATGGAACAAAAGGATGGTGCTATTTAGACACCGAGGAACGAGGTATCCTGAAAAAACACCGGTCCGGTTATTTTCTAGCCACAACTTGCATATGTAAATGCTTAACAAATTTCTGAGCCTTGTGGCGATATATTTCCATTTTTTATTTGAAATTTTTCTTTTCTAAGACTGTAACAGAATTCGTTTCTCGAAATACATCCTTCTATTGAATATCTCGAAAACTCCTGAATCTGAAAAACACTTTTTGCCTTTACCAAATACTCAGAATATATCCCAACTTAATTTACAACATCGGAAACCTCATTAGCACAGTCAGATGGGTCGTCGCATCTAAAACAAGCGTTTAGCTAGGAGAAAGTTCGAAAATATGTCATGAGTTTATTCTCATTTAGACGATTTGTATGACCATGCACGGTTTAGGCTCCTCTCTGCGCCACTAATTGGTAGGATACTCGATGTCGAAAGAACCTATTGCCGGATTCACAGTGACAGTGTAAATCTCTGGATTGGTGGCTAAAAATATACCAAGTTGATGTTGTATACATTAAAGTCAACCAGGATGGCAATTTCGGCACTTGGATAATTATTCTTTAAATGATCAATGATGTCTGCAAGAAATGGGAAAAGTTTTCTGAAGCTAGTATAACTGGGTGGTCGATAGAGGTAGCAGATGAACCTTGTGATTTGTTGAGTCGTGATTTTTAGAGACCAGAGCCTTCTCTTGTTGGCGAGAGGAGGCTCTGGTCTCCCTTCCGACAAAAAGACAGCTTCTAGGGAATAGAAGTTATGCCCAGGATAGAGAAAGTTGACTGTGCGGGTTGATGAACCGACCTTACTTTAACAGAAAGCGAGTACATTAGACTTATTTCAATGCAGACATTGTTGTACTCAATTTATGTTGAAGCTTAAACTTCGTATGTTAAAAAAATCCGTTTTAAAATTCTGACCTCCGCATGTTGACGTCCCCGAATCAGCCCCCACTCGCAAATCCGAACGAAGGGCTATTTTATCTCCGAATTTTTGGATTCTGGGACTATCGATGGTGGGGCGTTAATAATATTTTTAATGACAACTTAATTTTGATGGCAGTTTTCTTGTACGCAGGTACAACACTATATTTATGTACGTTGGTAGTAACACAATCACAATGTCACTTTTGTCGATCTTTATAGTCTTTATGAAGTCTTCGTAAGGCAGGTTGCTAGCTGTGCTTTAAAAACTAAATCAGTGACGTTTTATTGTAGTTACTACCAATGCGTTTGAACAAGTAGAAACTCCTCTTTTTTTAGTGAGCCTCAAGGTATGAGTTTTATTGAAACCGCTAATTTGGATGGTGAAACTAACCTAAAGATCCGTCAAGCTCTCCCCACTACTGCCAAGCTAACAGCGATACACGATTTAAAGCAACTGACGGGCACTTTGGAATGTGAGCCTCCTAATAGACATTTGTATGAATTCAATGGGGTATTAAAGGAGTATAATAAACCGTAAGTGTCCTACATAGACGTTCTATTGCATCAGTTTTGTATGTGTGTATTCGTTAGATGAAAAACGATTTTTTTTTATCGGTGGATGTATCCTCACCGATGATGTCGAATTGCTTTTTGTTATATATTTTCAGTCCCAAATTGTATGGAGCATAACAGATCATATCGTCCCTACCATGTCAAACTATCGAATGTGAAAAAAAACTAATTTAAAGTAAAAAAAGATTAAACTGACTAAATCTTGATCTAAAAAGGTTTAAAAAATGTGTAGGAAAAGTATTAAACTTTGCAATTTTGGCAACGTGCTAATTTTGTCTTCACTATTAAAAGTATTTTTTTTGCTCTCCTGAAAACTACCCATTTTCATATTCGATAGTTTGACATGGTAGGGACGATATGAAAAGGAAGAACATCTTTTTTAACATTTTACTTCGACTTCCTACGATTACAGGAGCCATCTTCAGCGATCTCTACTTTTTGGAGATTAGAACAGCAGAATTCATATCATTATAACTAGTATATTAGAAACTTTACAGCTTCAGTGGTTGGTAAAATACAGCTTATGTGGATTGCTCTATGGACTTTGAATTTATTTCCTAGTATATGACCAGCTCTTGATTGCTCTATTAGTTGAATTAGGAAAACGTATATGGAGAGAGAGCCAAGATCATATTTAGCTGTTCTTGGATCTCAACAGAAGCACATTTTTGGAAGTTTTAAGTTAAGTCATATTAAAAAATGTTGTTATAAATAATTTTGTATTGTTTTAGCCAAGAACCACTCGGTCCTGATCAGATCCTCCTAAGAGGCGCGATGTTGCGTAACACGTCTTGGATATTCGGCCTCGTCATTTATACAGGCCACGAGACGAAATTGATGAGGAACTCCACTAAGGCACCCCTTAAGCGTTCAACTATCGACATCATGACTAACATTCAGATTTTGCTGTTGTTCGGGCTACTTTTCGTGATGTGTTTGATCTGTACGATTTTTAATGTGATTTGGACTCGTGCCAACGGGGATAGCCACACCTATATTGGACTAGGTAGTGAGTTTAACTTTTTTTGTAAATTACCATTTTTTTTTGAAGAATTTATAACTTTTTTTGAGGTGGGTAAAAAAATTTGAAAAAATTCTGAGAACCGTTTTTCATAGGGTAGAAAAAGATAAAAAATTTTCAGCCAAATCGAAAGGGGTCGGGATCAAAAGTGGTCGATGTGGCAGGGAATGACCCATATACCCCCATTTTTGTGTATTTTTTTTTTCATTTAATAGTTTTTTTTTCCTTTTCAGAAACCGAGAGCTTTTTGTATACCTTCTTAACCTTTTTGATCCTGTTTAACAATCTTATACCTATATCTCTGCAAGTTACCTTAGAAGTCGTACGTTTTATTCAGGTAAGTATTCTACCTATCTAGTGCGATCTCAGTAATTTTTTTTTGGATTATTAACTATTACTCACTTACTATTTGTAGGCTATTTTTATAAATATGGATAGAGAAATGTACCATGCGGAAACCGATACACCGGCCATGGCTAGAACGTCCAATTTAAATGAAGAACTTGGACAAGTTAAATATATATTTTCCGATAAGACGGGTACATTAACGAGGAATATTATGGAATATAAAAGGTGCGCCATAGGCCATGAAGTATATGCGCTAGCTGATACCCCGGAAGATTCACTACTAGTGCAGGTAAAGTACTATACAAAGCTGAAAATTTTCACAAGCGCCTACTTAACCACAATACAAGATTGAATATTTATATGGATAAATGGTAAAACGTTCTCGTCTCGCTTTTACGTGTTTCCCATGCGATTCGCGAGCGCGAACGGATTTACATTCCACATTAGACTGCGAAACGCGCTCCGTGATATCCTGAACGTTGCCAGTAATTTGCCAAATGTTGGAATTGAGAAAATAGCAGTAAATGCTTATGCTATATATATATATGTATATATATATATATATATATATATATATATATATATATATATATATATATAGATATATATATATATATATATATATATATATATATATATATATATATATATATATATATATATAGATATATATATATATATATATATATATATATATATATATATATATATATATATATATATATATATATATATGTATATGTGTATATATATGTGTATATATATATATATATATATATATATATATATATATATATATATATATATATACAGTGTGACAATTTAAGTCCACATCATATGGGATTTTTTTTAAATAATCACTTTAGCCCAGTTCTGGTTATGGCATCGATTTGTGCTTCAATTAGTATCGGAAATAAAATATAGTAAGTCATTTTTACGCATGACGTCACCTGTCAAAAATGACATTTTCGTAAAAATTTTTGGAAAAAAAAAAGTATAATTTGGCCAAATTTTAAAAAAAGTTATTAGACAAAATGGTTTATTTTGTGATTCTAGATCTGTTTGTCAAATTTCAACGACAAGCGCCTACTTAACCACAATACAAGATTGAATATTTCCGTGGATAAATGGTAAAACGTTCTCGTCTCGCTTTTACGTATTTCCCATGCGATTCGCGAGCGCGAACGGATTTACATTCCACATTAGACTGCGAAACGCGCTCCGTGATATCCTGAACGTTGCCAGTAATTTGCCAAATGTTGGAATTGAGAAAATAGCAGTAAATGCTTATGCTATATATATATATATATACATATATATATATATATATATATATATATATATATATATATATATATATATATATATATATATCTATGTATATATATATATATATATATATATATATATATATATATATTTATATATATATATATATATATATATATATATATATATATATATATATATATATATATATATATACAGTGTGACAATTTAAGTCCACATCATATGGGATTTTTTTTAAATAATCACTTTAGCCCAGTTCTGGTTATGGCATCCATTTGTGCTTCAATTAGTATCGGAAATAAAATATAGTAAGTCATTTTTACGCATGACGTCACCTGTCAAAAATGACATTTTCGTAAAAATTTTTGGAAAAAAACGTATAATTTGGCCAAATTTTAAAAAAAGTTATTAGACAAAATGGTTTATTTTGTGATTCTAGATCTGTTTGTCAAATTTCAACGGCCTACTAAAATTTTTAATTTTTGACAGTTTTTTGACATTTCGACAATTGTTTTTCATCTTGATTTATTGCAACCTTATTTAAATCATTTAATTTGTCAAAAAACTAGGCACCCATAATCTATTTAAGAACAAAATGAAGTCGTGTCCATAATTTTTTTATAGAATACTAAAATTCACACATTATGATGAATTATATTTGATGCAAAGTTCGATTAACTTTTGTTTTTAAATAGAAAAATATTTCTCGCTTACGTAGTTTGATAGTGAACAAACTTGAACGTTTGTAAATTAACACAAATCTTACATTTTGATCTTTTTAGTAATGTATTTAAAGTTTCAACAATGTAATGTTTCTTTCTATAAACACTAAATTAACAATTGGCTATTTTAACCTATTTAATAAATATTGTATCAAATACACGCATATTGCAATATTCTACATTTCGGTGTGTCCACCGTTTCGTTCAATGCAACGAATGGTTCTTCTAGAAATTTCTTTGACGGAATTTTTCACAAACTCGGGAGGTATCTCCTGAACACACTGTCTAATTATAGTTTCTAGATGATCGATATCTCTAAATGGTCTAAACTTGTATACTTTTTGTTTGAGATAACTCCATAAATAGAAATCCAATGGGGTGATGTCGGGCGATCGAGGTGGCCAACAATTATCCTGATCTCGCCAATGACCCTGCCATGAAATAGTTCACTTAAAGTGTTTCGTACTTGCAAAGTATTGTGTATTGGTGCACCATCTAATTGATACCATAGAGCATATCTTAGATCCACAGCCATGTTATCCAGAACTTCTAAAATTTCGTTATTTAAAAAATCTAAATATCGTTGTGAGTTTAAATTATGTCTAAAAAATAGGGCCCTATTATTTGGTCATTTATAATGCCACACCAAACGTTAGTTTTAAACGAGTATTGGTCACGACACTCAATTATGAAGTTTGAATTTTCTTGGGCCCACCATAGATTATTCTGTGAACTTACTACTCCGTACGAAGTAAACGTGGCTTCATCAGCCCATAAAACATCGTACGGAAAGTTGAAGTCCTCTTCTATTTTTCCTTGGTACCAGAATGAAAATAACAACCAAATATTAAAATCTCTATCCTGTAGAGTGTTTATCAATTTCGGTTTGTATGGTTTAAATTTATTTTTGTGTAAAATTTTACATACACTTTCCCTGTCGATCTCCGGTTTAGACTTCGAAATAGTTCTAACACTGGTTTTGCCTTCTTCCACTACACTTAAGCACACATCTAACTCAGTATCTTCGGTATGTTTACGTGCAACACGATTTTTCGGAAAACATTTCCCACAGATCCAGTGAATTTAAATTTTTTTATAATTCGGCTCACAGTAGATTGCTGCATTGCAACGGTGTGATGAGGTGTACTTTCCCCACAAAATAAACAATTTCAATTTTTTCTTGAAGAGAAAGCATGTTGTGACATCATCTGTTTCTTTTCATTCTAGTTTGCATTGCTAACTAAATATTTGACAGCTTATGACACCATATTGCGATCTCTAGTTCTGAATTGTTTCCAGGGGCCTACTGTTAATAAACGCATAGAAATATCGAGTTTCGCTTAGCGTGTTAATTTCTCTGTTTAGCTCTTTTTCCTGTAGAAGGTAAGTTTTCAGGAGGAAATAGGCACAACCATGAAGGGTCTTTCTAATTTTGCGAACGTTAATTTTGATAGCCACGACTAAAATATGACTGGATTTATTTTAAATTAGCAGTTACGTCAACAATGACACCGAAAGCATTTTAATGTAATTTTTGGTCGTATTATTAACTCGTAACTGCCAAATTAATAACTAGAATATGTATAATATTTTTATTACGGTTGCTAATTAGAATCTATCTGATCTAAAAAGTGGTTTTAGCTGAAGTATAAAAAAAATAAATAGGATAAAAGGAGCAAGTTGTTAATTTGGTGTTTATAGTAAGAAACATTACATTGTTAAAACTTTAAATTTAATTAAAAAAAAATAATAAAATTCATTACTAAAAAGATCAAAATGTAAGATTTGTGTTAATTTACTAACGTGTGTTTACTATCAAAATTCGTAAGCGAGAAACATTTTTCTATTTAAAAACAAAAGCTAATCGAACTTTGCATCAAATATGATTCATGATAATGTGTGAATTTTAATATTCTACAAAAAAATTATGGACACGACTTCATTTTGTTCTTAAATAGATTATGGGTGCCTAGTTTTTGACAAATTAAATGATTTAAATAAGGTCGCAATAAATCAAGATGAAAAAACAATTCAAAATCGTAGTAGGCCGTTGAAATGTGACAAACAAATCTAGAATCACAAAATAAACCATTTTGTCTAATAACTTGTTTTAAAATTTGGCCAAATTATACGTTTTTTTCAAAAATTTTTACGAAGATGTCATTTTTGACAGTTGACGTCACGTGTAAAAATGACTTTACTATACTTTATTTCTGATATTATTTGAAGCACAAATGGATGCAATAAGGAGATCTGGGCTAAAGTGATTATTTAAAAAAAATCCCATATGATGCGGACTTAAATTGTCACACTGTATATATACGAGGCATGTTTTTTAAGTAAGTACCGTTTTGGAATTAAAAAAAGACGTGCAAAGATATCGCTATAATTTTATTTTTACATGAAAGCCTGTACCTTAATCTACTTTTCTACATAATTTCCGTGAATATTGAGGCACTTGTCATAACGTGGCACCAGTTTTTGAATACCCTCATAAAATTCTGCCGCCTGACTTGTTAACCACTGTATCACAAATGTTTTGACTTCGTTATCGTCTTGAAGACGCTGACCACCCAGGTGCTTCTTCAAGTGCAGGAACAAATGGTAGTCGCTGGGCGCCAGATCAGGGCTGTATGGAGGATGATCTAGAGTTTCCCATTTAAAAGATTTGATGAGATCTTTGGTCCGATTAGCCACATGTGGACGGGCATTGTCATGCAGCAAAACGATACCCTTACTCAACTTGCCACGTCTTTTGTTCTGGATTGCACGACGCAGATTGTTCAATGTCTCACAATAAGACGCTGAAGATCTCATGGAATATTTTCGAACTTTCCCTTGGTGGGACGTTTGTTTTCGATCCGACGACCCATCTGACTGCGCCAGGGAGGTTTCCGATGTTATTTTGGCCGGTATGGATGCTTACATCCCTTTTTCGAAGAAATGCCCTTCCAACGGCAAGCCTTGGTTTGACCTAAAATGCAAAGAAGCTGTTGCTTCTAAACATCTTGCATACCGACAGTGGCGTGAAGATCCTAACACCATAAATCGTAAGATCTTTGTTCGTGCCAGGAACAGATGCAAAGAAATTATCGACGAAACCAAGGAGGTACACAATCAACGGATTAGAAACAAACTTCTCGCTTGTCCCGGCAATTCCAGGTCCTTTTGGTCAGTCGCTAAGGCAGTTAGTCAAAATTTCACCAAATCCACCATACCACCACTCACACGGCCAGATAATTCTATTGCAACGACACCTGTTGAGAAAGCGAACTTGTTGGCTGAACTCTTTGCTTCACATTCTACTGTCGATTTCCAAGGAAAAACACCACCTACTATTCCCATAGTGCAGTCAAGGATGCCCGATATTGTCTTCAGACAGCGTATCATAAAACGTATTTTGATGAAGCTAGACACCAAAAAGGCTTCGGGCGCTGACGGAATACCTGCCATAGTTCTCAAGAACTGTGCGAGGGAACTAACACCAGTTTTCTGTAGACTTTTCAACCTATCCTACAGAAAGGGAATATTTCCTTCCTGCTGGAAATGTGCCACAGTTCAGCCGATACCTAAAAAAGGCAAAAAGACCTTGCCAAATAACTACCGACCAATCGCACTACTCTCAATAATATCGAAAGTCATGGAAAAGGCTATCAATCAGCATCTCCTAAAATATCTTGAAGGATTCAACATTATTAGTGATCACCAATATGGCTTTCGTAAAAATAGATCAACAGGAGATCTTCTGACTTATGTAACACATGTTTGGAACAACGCAATTGAACACTTTGGAGAATCTCGAGCGGTTGCTCTTGACATATCCAAGGCATTTGACCGTGTTTGGCACGATGGCCTGTTGGCTAAGCTACGTTCTTATGGTATGTCTGAAAAGTTCTGTTTATGGCTCTCATGTTTCCTCAGAGAGCGTTCTTTACGAGTGGCAGTTGACGGATTTCTTTCTAACACCTTCACTATCAACGCCGGTGTGCCCCAAGGTTCCATACTGTCTCCTACTCTCTTCCTCATTTATATTAACGATCTGCTGGAAAAGACCGAGAATCCAATCTACAGCTTTGCAGATGATAGTACACTTAGCTCTTCATTCACTTTGAACGCTCGGACATCGACTACTCAGACGAATATCCGCAGACAGCAGGAAGTCATTCGACTCAACAAAGACCTGGAAGAAATTCTATCTTGGGGTGACAGTAACCAAGTGGAATTTAACGCTACAAAAACCCAGGCGGCAGTTTTTTCTAAAAAAGTTAACGTTGCAGAACCCGACATAGTTATGTCGGGGCACTCCATCCCTCTAACATCGTCACTCAATCTGTTAGGCGTTAATTTGGGAACAAATATGTCCTGGCATGAACATGTTGCAGGCATAGCAAGAAGAGCTTCTCAAAAGTTGGGAATATTGTTTCGAACCAGAAAGCTTTACACTCCACAAGAACTGTTAATTCTTTACAAAGCTCAAATTCGACCAACTATGGAATACTGCTCCCATGTTTGGAGCTCCGCTCCCAAACATACACTGCATTTGTTGGATTCTATCCAGAGAAGAGCTGTTCGTCTGATTGGACACCCGGAATTGACCGACGGCCTTGATTCGCTGGAACATCGAAGAACGGTTGGCGACTTGAGCCTATTCTAAAAGTACTTTCATGGAAAGTGTTCGAAAGATGTGGCCCGTTTGATTCCTCCCAGAGCGGTGCATATTAGAAGTACACGTCGCGCTGATGCTTCACATCCGTATGAGGTTCAGCTTGTTACTCCTCGTACAACGCTTTTCAAGCAGTCTTTTATATGGAGAACATCATACCTTTGGAATGGTTTACCCAGGACTGTGTTTCCCATCGAGTACAATCTACAGCGATTCAAGAACAACGTGAATCGTTTTCTCCGCACACGTGTCGCTCCTGTAGCGCTTTAGGGACTTCCCTGTAGCACGTGTGCTAGACCCATAAAAAAAAAAAAAAAAAAAAAAAAAAAAAAAAAAAAAAAAAATTGATTGTCTCATTACGAGGCAGAAACTCCACTAGCAATACTCCTTTTCTGTCCCAAAAAACTGTGCACATTATTTTGCGGGCAGAAATTGTTTGCTTAAACTTCACTTTTTTGGGTGATGATGAATGTCGCCATTCCATGGATTGTTGTTTCGATTCTGGTGTGACGTAGGCCACCCATGTTTCGTCACCAGTAACAATTTGGTCTAAAAAATGTTCACCTTCATTGTGGTACCGCTCAAGGAAAGTCAATGCACTGCCTAAACGTTGGGTTTTGTGCAAATCCGTCAACATTTTTGGAACCCAACGTGAACACAATTTCCGGTAATTCAAGTTCTCGGTCACAATGCGATACAAAACACTACGAGAATATTGAGGAAAGCAGTCGCACAATGATGAAATTGTAAAGCGTCTGTTTTCTCTCACCTTTTCGTCCACTTTCTGCACCAAATCTTCATTAACAACCGAAGGACGCCCACTCCGTTCTTCATCATGCACATTTGTGCGGCCATCTTTAAATGCTCTCACCCATTTCCTTACCATTCCATCACTCATAATGTTTTGTCCGTAAACTTCACAGATCTCACGATGAATATCGATCGGTTTTACGCCTTTAGCACTAAGAAATCGTATAACAGCCCGTACTTCACAATCGGCGGGACTCACGATTGTCGGAGGCATCTTAAACACTCAGTAAACAACGTATACAATGAAGAATCAGACTGTAATGGCGTCAGTGCGTAGATATGAGATGTAGGTTACCAGCGCGCAAGCGCGGAACGCCGACCGTATCGCTGCGGCGGCGGAATCGCAAAACGGTACTTACTTAAAAAACATGCCTCGTATATATATATATATATATATATATATATATATATATATATATATATATATATATATATATATATATATATATTGCCGAGCGGCTAAAAGAAATATTTGCCATTTCTTCGAGATGATTTAAATAATTTATTAGAAGAAGTTCCGTTACATATTCGCAACAATATATGGTTAATGCACGACGGTGAACCACCACATTTCAGCAACATTGCTAGGAGATATTTAGATAACCAGTTTCTCAATCGTTGGATAGGCCGGGGTTGGCAATTCCCGTGGCCACCCCGATCACCAGATCTAAATTCCTTAGACTTCTTTCTATGAGGTCACCTTAAATATCTTGTGTATTCGACTCCTGTACAAACTAGAGAAGAGCTGTTAGAAAGAATTTTATTTCACTGTGCTGAAATAAGGAGTATTCAAGAGCTTTCCTCACTAACTTAAGGAAATGCATAACTGTACAAGGCGCCCACATCGAACATATTCCCTAGTTGAAATTACGCATGGATTTTATTTTTCCTTTAAATTAATATTTCCGATTTTTTTAGCGATGTTTTGTGATTGTTTTCTTGATTTGATAAATAGACATAAGTTCTTTGCTTCATTTGATGATTATATTTTCTTTAATTATTATTTAGTTGTATGGTCATTTAAAAATATCTGGATATTTTGAAGTATTGCTAATAGCCGTAATAATATTAGGTAATACGCTCGTTTTCTGACATGGAAATTCTTTATCGATTTTAACTCGGAATTGGTGCGCCTAATCGTGTTAAACTAAGAGTACCAAAGATCTTACGCTTCCCTAATAAGACGCGAAAATGCAATAAAAGTTATTGTAGAAAAAGCTAAGTCCATTTTTACCACGCCCTCCCCTACTTTTGACGCACCGGTTGAATTATCGACGATTATAAGGTAAATTTCCAATTCAGCACATAAACTTTACTTTAGAACCTGAATTTCATGTTTTTATCTTTAACGGTTTCTGAAATATTCCATGAAAACCCATCTTCAGGCTCCCCATTTGGGTGGCTGTAGCTATCTAACGGGAGGAGATAGAAGGCATTTTTATAGGCATTTCTGACCTTATTTTGGTCCAATCTACTAGAGCCTTCAGTTTTAACCATACTTTATATATATATATATATATATATATATATATATATATATATATATACCAGGTGTATGCATAAGTTTTTGCCGGTTTCACTAAGAGATGGCACCAGCGAACAGTACGCAGTGTATGAATTTGATAGATACGTCAGTTTGTTTGTCTGACATTAACCTAACCAACATACACAAGTTGAGTCCGCCAAACATTAGCGTCTGTATTGTATCGTTCAGTGATCATGTCGACTTTTGTGCCTGAAAAAGAACATTTGCGGCACGCATTGCTTTTCTTATTTAATCAAAACAAAAATGCTGCGGAAAGTCATCGTTTGCTGGTAGAAACATATGATGAACACGCTCCATCGATTAAAACATGTGAGACATGGTTTCGACAATTTAAACGTGGTGATTTCAATGTGAAAGACAGTGCGCGCTCTGGTAGACCACAAAAGTACGAAGACGAGGAATTGCAGGCGTTATTGGATGATGACCCAACAAATGATTAATTTAAATTACGCATTGATCGAAAGACGACCGGAATGGGCCAGAAGACATGGCAATGTGATTTTGTACACGACAATGCGCCGTCTCACACAGCAAAACTAGTGAAAGACACCTTGAAATCGCTTGGATGGGACATCCTTCCGCACCCGCCATACTATACCGACCTCTTCGCATCAATGGGACACGCGCTTGCAGAGCATCACTTCAGCAATTTCGAGGTAATTGGAAAATGGTTCGACGAATCGGTTGCCGCAAAAGACCAGCAGTTTTTCTGGCATGGTATTCATAATTTACCTGAAAGATGACCGAAGTGTGTAGAAGCTAATGGCCAATATTTTGAATAAATAAAAAAAATGAATTTCCCTTGAAAATTACGTGTTTTCTTTACCACAAAAACCGGGAAAAAACTTATGCGTATACCTGGTATATGTAAATATATCTACACATAAATAACGTTTAGGCAAGATGGAGTCCTGACTGCTCACGAGTTCAGCTGCAAAGCTATTACTTGACATGTACAGATTATATTTACCGTAAATTTTTTTTCACAAAATATTAATACTCTAGATGAACACAACAAAGGACATGGTTTTTGGTTAATCGTTTTTTGCCGGAAGCCCCGTATAATCGATACCAAATACACTTGAAGTTTTATTCTACTAAATTTTTTTTTTACTTTTCAGCACCTGAAAGAGAGGCACAAAAACGCCGATTTAATAAAGGACCTCTTGGTACTTTTGTCTGTGTGTCATACAGTTATTCCGGAGAAGATGCCCGATGGTTCTATAGCCTATCATGCCGCTTCTCCAGATGAAAAGGCGTTGGTGGACGGCGCTAGTAGGTTCGGTTATGTTTTCGAGAGTAGGACGCCGGATTATGTGGATATACTGGCCTTAGGGGTCAAAGAGAGGTTAGTTGGTACTACGAATTATATAACAGCTACTCTCCCTTTTGCTAACAGCTTAGATGATTCTTTAAATGATCGAAATTAGTGTGAATTTGTTGGGATCTTTCCAATTTTATATTCTTCGTTATTATAATGTCACTTATGTACTGACCATGGGTTATTATTCTATTTTCAGATATAAAATATTATCAGTGTTGGAATTTACTTCGGCGAGAAAAAGAATGTCGGTGATAGTAAAAGACCCAAATGGAAAAATTAAATTATATTGTAAGGGAGCCGATACTGTGATATATGAAAGGTAAGCCCAACCCGTGTCTAGATATTTTGATATTGTTACTTGCAAATTTCTCGTGTAACATGTATTAGGACCAGTGGCGTCTCGTGATGGAATTTGGTGGAGGTTCACATACCTCACAAGGCTATGTTGTATGTAGCATTATGAGCCAATAATAGCGTGAAAACACGATTTCCAGATACCTACTTAATTTTAAATTTTATGTATCTATTCGTACCTAGAAGAGTTTTTAAGATTTTCTAAAGTCCATGGTCACAAATGAAAATATTAATATTATAATACTAATTAAAAATGCTTAATGTCAATAGGTTAAACATAATGTCAAATATAAAATCACTTACCAATACAGGAGGACCAACTATAAGAGGCAAATGGGCGCGGTGTATGTATAAACGCGAACATAAATAATATAAATATAATAATAACACTTCACGGAAGAAAATGCAGTCCATTGTAACATTCATTTTTTCCTAGATTTTAAGAGTATGTAATGTTACTGATTTTTCGCTTTATATTGTACTTCTTTTCATCTTTGTATCGAGCAGTGTATTACACTGGAACGTCTAGCCGCTCATGGTACAGGTGCAGTGCGGATTTCCGACCGAATCTATCGAATTCATAGTACGCCGGGATTGGTGAAATGTTTTTTCCCGGAAATCGGCCATTTTAGAGACAGAGTCCTCACGGCTTATTTAAGGGTCCGGAGAGCGCGGATCTTGGCTTATTTCCACCAAGCCGCCGTGGAGGCTTATTTCCACCAAGCCGCCGTGAAGGCTTATTTCCACCTAGCCGCCGAGAAGGCTTATTTTCATCTAGCCGCAGCCAGGCTTTATCCATCAAGCCGCAGTAGAGGCTTCTGACAATATTTTCGAGAGCCAAATTAAGTACGAGTTTTTAACGTAAAGCCGTAGTGGGCTTAGTGTGTTTTTTCTACATGGAGTAGCCGAAGTAGGCTCTTCTCATCGTGAAGTCATACTGAAAATAAGTGATGGAATGTGTGAAATCGGTTTTGTGTTCCATTGAAGGCCTAGAAGCCCGTAGGAAAACTGTAAGTCACCAGAACATACATCAATAGACCTATTTCCCGCAAATAAGTGTTTTAACAGCAATTTGAACTGATAAATCGTGAAGTGAATATCACGACTCTTTGACTTCGGGTGTAGTAAAGTTTTGGAAGTAAAATGTATGATTTAGGAACTCTAATTTTAATAACTACTGTTTAGGCTAGAATTTTTGTAATTCTTAAAACTGCAAGGGTTGGAACTTTTATTTTAAAATCATGAATAAATTTTCTTTTTGTTGATTAAAGCTAGTGTTTCACTGTACACCTATCTTTCTTTTCAGGATAAGAAGGGTTGTACCAGACTGATTCTTTTATTTAACAACTGTATAACACTTCAGTATTTTTTTCATTTTTTTAGCTGAAATTAGATCCTTTCTATTTTAAAATGAATGGTGCCCAAAAAAATAGTACAACTAAAGTTTTTAATCATAAAAAAATAATTCCAAAAAGACGTACAACAATTATCTCTTACCCATATTTCTCTACCAAGGAAAACTGAGCTAGTGTTTGTTTAATTTCTTTAGTTCTTTTAAAATCTTTATTCACTCAATTCATTCTCAGAAATTAAAAAGGGGCTGCAAGATAATTGCGCTCAAGCGTGGGACAAACAACTTTTCACAGGGTACAAAAAAATGACGCCACAAACTGCGGGCAAGTTACCAAGTTAGACCATATTAGAAATATAGCAAATTTCATGTTTTGTTTAAAACATTTAACTATAAGGTGAACATTTTAAACACAATGTTTAAACGAAAAGTCCATACGGCGATTTTTTAAATTTTCAAATTTGTCAATCTCTAATTAATTAAAACCACTAATATCTTATATCATTTTCTTTTCTATTGACAACATTCCCAATGTTGAAAGTCTTTCTTCATTCATGGTACTTCTCAAAAACGACTTAATTCTTTTTATAGTGGAAAAATTTCTTTCAGCTTCAGCAATTGTCATCGGAATGGTAATAATTAGCTGCGGTAAAGTGTACGTTGCGGAAAATACATTTTGTAAATTATTTTTGACTAGCCGGGCCCGCGGCTCCGCTCGCGTGTACTTGATTCACTACTATCGTCACCGCTTATTCCTTATGTTACCCAACGTAATAAAATATCTCTCATTATTTCTCCTTATCTCTCAATATTTCTCCTTATTTCCCATTATCTCTACATAATTTCCATTATCTAGGCTTATCTCTGCTCATCTCCCCTTATTTCTCCTTATCTGCTATTATTTCTCCTTATCTCCCATTATCTCACCTTATTTCCCATTATCTAGACTTATCTCGACTTATCTCCCAATATTTCTCCTTATTTCCCATTATCTCTACATAATTTCCATTATCTAGGCTTATCTCTGCTCATCTCCCATTATTTCTCCTTATCTCCCATTATCTCACCTTATTTCCCATTATCTAGGCTTATCTCGACTTATCTCCCATTATTTCTCCTTATCTCCCATTATTTCTCCTTATCTCACCATAACTCCCATTATCTAGACTTATCTCTGCTTATCTCCCATTATCTCTCCTTATCTCCCATTATTTATACTTATCTCCCATTATGTCACCTTATCTCCCATTATCGAGGCTTATCTCGACTTATCTCCCATTATTTCTCCTTATCTCCCATTATCTCATCTTATCTCCCATTATCAGGCTTATATCGAATTATATAGAACATATGAATAAATTTATAAAAACACGTAAGTCGGATAAGTGGTTCTTGAGTGATAAGCACACTAACGGACAGACAGAGAGACGTTGCATTTTATATATATTGTATTCTTTGCTACATGAAATTGTTCCATATTTAATGCTTTAGGGAGTGTATTGCAAGAGAACGCGCTAGCGGCAAACTTTTCTCCGACTTAATTCACTATTATCGTCACTGCTTATTCCTTATGTCACCTAATAAAATATATCCTATAACCTGGCCAGAGAACATACGTATGGTTAAAAAAAAGCACGTAAATCGGATAAGTAGTTCTCCAGTGATAAGCACACTAACGGACGGACAGACGGACAGAGAGATATTGCATTTTATATATATTATATATATATATATATATATATATATAATATATATATATATATATATATATATATATATATATATATATATATATCAATCGGTTTTATAACGTCTGCCGTCTTCCGATGCCTAATTTCCACTCCTCCCGGTTTCTCCATCCCTCCTCCTCCAGATCTCTCTCTAGTACTTCCTTGTTGATTCCTACTCTCCAGCTTTGGCGTGGTCTTCCTCGCTTTCTTTTTCCATGAGGGTTCCAATTTAAAATCTTTTTAGGCAGTCGGTCTTGTGATATTCTCTGTACATGTCCGTACCATACCAACTGTTGGGTTCTGATTTCGTCCACTATATCGTGCTTTATTTCTAAAGCTCGCCTTATCGTGTCATTTGGTATGCGGTCTTTTCTGGATTTTCTGGCTGCTCGTCTCCAGAAATCCATTTCTGTAGCTTTTAGAATTTTTTTTGTTCTTTCCTTTAATGACCACACCTGGGAGCTGTAAGTTATTATACTTTTCACTATTGAGTTGTAAATTCTCTTCTTATTTTCAATGGTTATGTTTTTGTCCCATACTATACTATTAAGCATTGCAATCGCTTTTCTTCCTTGGATATTCCTCTCGAATATTGGTTCTTCCAGTGTTCCGTCCCTAGATATTCTCGTTCCCAAATACTTATAACTGGCACAGTGTTTTGATGGTGTGTCCTGTGGCCAGTTTCAAGTCCTGCTGTTGTCCTCCGACGCACATGTACTCGGTCTTTTTAATATTGACTTCTAGGCCCCATTTTTCATATTCATCCATAAGTTTTCGTGTCATGTATTCCATATCATCGATGTCCTTAGCAACTACTACCTGGTCATCTGCGAATGATAGCGTGTACAATGTAGTATCGTCATCCAGTGGTAATCCCATACTGCTGCATTTCCTTTTCCAGTTCTTCAGTGCACTCTCCAAATAGATTTTAAATAGCGTTGGGGATATACAGCAGCCCTGTTTGAGACCCTTTGTGACCGGGAACCCTGTTGTTATACCATATTTGATTTTCACACTACTTCTTGCGTCTTGGTATAAGGATTTTACGGCTTTAATTATTTCGGTGCTTACATTACTCTGTTGTAGTGTTTCCCACAATCTCATTAGGGGCACGCTGTCGTAGGCCTTTTTTAGATCAACAAACAAGACATGGACTTCCTGTTCAAATGCGGTTTTCTTTTCTAGGATTTGTGTCAGTGAGAAGAGATGGTCTATTGTGGATCTTCCTGCTCTAAAGCCTGCCTGTTCTTCAGCTTCTACGTCCGCGTATTCCGTTTCTATTCTATTTTTAAGTATTTTTCCGTATATTCTGCTAATAGATCCTGTAACCGTTATTCCCTATAGTTATCGTAATTATTTTTGTCTCCTTTCTTATGAATTGTTGATATGTATGATATTTTCCATTCCTCGGGTACTTCTGATGTGTTAATGCATCTTTGGAATAAGTTCCTCAAAGCGCTAAATAGCTTTTCAGTTCCGTATTTTACTATCTCTCCTGGGATGTTTCCTGGTCCTGGAACTCTACCATTTTTTAGCGTTTTACATACTTCTTTAACTTCTGATGTTGTTATCCTTATTGGGGATCCTCGTATAACTATATTTGGGTTTCCATGTTGGGTACTTTTGAACTCTGGTCTATCTTCTGTTAGCATATTTGTAAAATATTGGTTCCATTTTTCTGGTATTATAGATTATACATTAGAGATATTCTTTGCTACATTATATTGTTCCATATTTAATGGTTTAGGCTGTGTATTGCAAAGGCACGTGCTAGCGGCAAACTTATTTCCGACATTCACTATTTTACGTCACTGCTCATTCCTTATGCTACCTATCGTAATAAAATATAGCCTATAACCTGGCCAGAGAACATATGTATGTTTTAAAAAAAAAGTACGTAAATCTGATAAGTGGTTTTTCAGTGATAGGCGCACTAACGGACAGACAGAGAGACGTTGCATTTTATATATATTATAGATTATAAATCGCAAACAATGCACCCCTCCTGGCAAATTTCTAAAATCTGGCCGTTTATAAATAAGTTCAAGTTCAGTTTGTAATCTAATTGTGTCCAAAAATGGATATGCCTGAAGTATATCATTTAAATAGTGCGATGGGAATTTATTTTCAAACTCCGAGAACTTAGAAGACATAAACAGAAGCGAACCAGTTAGATGTCTATTAAATGAAAACCTTTCCTTAATTTAAATTAATATATAATCACATACTTCTTTAGCTGCAACTACTTTCTTCTTTACGTCTTTTATTCTGAAAATGAACTACTCGTACATCTTTAATTAAAGTAGGAATTTCTTCATCATTTTGTCTTTCAGTCGCTATACATTTTTCAAATATATTAATTGCTGTGGCTACCTGCAGGATCCGAAGTCGATTTTTGCAAAATCTTATGTATGTCATGACAATGCTCCATCACATACGCAAAACCAGTTCGCGACATGTTGGAAGCACTCAGCTTGGAAGTTCTACCCATGCGGCTTACTCACCAGACTTAGCTCCTTCCGATGACCACTTGTTTGCATCGATGGGTCACGCACTTGCTGAGCAGCGCTTTGGTTCGTACGAAGATGTGAAAAAATGGCTCGATAAATGGTTCGCAGCAAAAGGGGAAGATTTTTACTGGCGTGGTATTCACAAATTGCCCGAAAGATGGGAAAAATGTATAACAAGCGATGGAGCATACTTTGAATAAAGCACTTTTTATCGTTCTTCCGAATTTAACATGTTTTTTTTAGAAAAAAAAATCCGCATTTTATACTTGTACACCTAGTATACATCTATATGAGATTTCAATTTTTTTGACATATAGAATATAGTTTCTCGAGTTTTCAACGGTTACATTTTTGACTTCTGTCTTTATCAACTCAATCACACTACTGTTTAAAGTGGGTGTATTATTGTGAACACGTATATTAGACTTTATTTTATGCCATAGCAACTCGATCGCATTAAAGATACGATAATATGGTGGAAACCAAATTATTTCGTGTCCTGCTTCCTTTGTAATTTTATCACAAACATATTCCTTTGAAAAATTGTAACTTTTTAAAACTTTTTAACTGTATAACTTTTATGGAAATATATATCACGTTCGCACAAAAAGGCTTGTATTTCCCTTTTTCTACTGGTGGAACTTGGTACCGTATTCATTTGGCGTCTATGATAGGATGCATTATACATCACAATACAGCTATTCGGTGGGATATTCGGCATTAATTTGTTTTGAAGCCAATCTTCAAAAACTTCAACGGTTGTATCACAATGATAATCCAAGCTGGAATCTGAAATATTCTTGGCTGCTAGAAATATACATTCTGGTATCCAGCCTTCTTCTGTCCCCGCATGTAAAATAGTTATTCTTTTACCTTTATTTGATGGAGCTTTGGTGTGCTATTTGCTTAATTTATTTTTAAATTTTGTATTAACTGAAATATTTCCCTGATTTTTTTAATTGTTTGATTTTGAACTATAGTCTGCAAATAGCCCTTTGCACGAAAAGATTTTATGCTTCATAAAAGAAAAAAACGGATCCAAGATTCTTATCAGGCTCAAAACAAAAATAAAATCGGAATTTTTTTCTTTCTCTCTCGTCCTCTTACCTCACAAACACGTGTTAGAGAAAGATAAAATCTTTGAACCATGGTCTTAGCCGTGATAGGTCTCTCCTGTCTAGATCCAGTTCTTCAATTTTTAGTTAATACAGTCTGTGAAGCAAGAACGGGACCGTTCGTATTCTTGAAAAAATATGTTTCGAGAACATTTAATGAATCGCTGGAATTGCATCTACCAAAAATGAATTATCGCGGACACGTTCTTACTCCCCAGACTGTACTAACCTAAAGATAACCCCTTTATTAATCAGTTTTCTTTATTATGACTAGAGACCGGATTATTAGACAAGGCGAAATCGGCGCCATCGTTGGAAAAAATTTTCTAATTGAATTTTTTTTCATAACCTTCTCCAGGAGATGCCCCTGAAAGAGGATCAACATGTTGCCGGGCGGTAACCTGGTCCGAATTTGTTTAAACAAATTTTTTTTTTAAACAAAGTCCAAAAATTGAAATTTTCGCCCCGGAACAAGTTTTTTTAGGTAAATTGGACCATTTTGAACAAAAAATGTCTCTTGTGAATTTTCTCTAAAATGCGCCGTTTTCGAGATATCGGCGATTTTAGGTGCGAGAAAACGCGAAAATGGCCACTTTCACCTCCCAATATCGGGGTCAAAAATTAAAATTTTCAATGTTGCCAAGTGTCCAAATTAAAGTTTGAGATCTCCTCTACAAATTACCGTAGGAAATATTGCAATATCTTCATTTTTTAAATATTGTTTTTTAACAGTTAACAAATTGCGTTCGAGCGCCCGCGGCTGCATCGAAACTGTATACATAGATATATATGCAACGCCCGTACGTAGGCGCACGGAACTGTATACGCACTGCGATGCTCTATAAAGCTTTGTTTCTTGATTTCTTATTAAAATTAATATATTTGAAAAGTATGTAAAAAAATATTTATTTATTAAAGAGTAATTGTTATATCAAATTTAATTATTATAACAAATGAATATAAATAAAAATTCAATATTCGATTAGGATGGTAGAAGAATTAAAAACAATTTTATGAAATATAACTTATATATATTTAATAGAATTTTCGCAAATATTTAAATTACACCCACACATGAGTATACAACTTACGTTGTTGCTTTTGCAATTACATGCATTAGTTTTACAATTTTTTGTACATTTACATTGCCTAATTAACGAATCTGGTATCGAATTTTTTAACATGAATTTGGGTAACAATTCACCTGTTTCTATAGTGTAACCAAATTCTGTTGCATCTAAATGTCGATACCGAGAATACAATGACATTTTCCATATGTACGTTTGTAGTGAAGCTCGTGAAATGTGCAATTTTAAAGCATCGGATGTACATGGAATTTTTCCAAAATTAATACCCATCCCACAAGAACGTTCTAAAATTATTTGTCTAGCATTATCTGCTGTTTCTCCAGCTTTATTCAAAATTTTCAAATACAATTTTTCTAATGCATTGAATTCCATGGCATTTAATTGTAAGCCAGTACCAAGTGAGGTTAATGCATTTTGAGTATCTAAATCAAAGACTAAATCTAAAGCTTTATTTTTAGTACCTACTTTACTAGTAGTATCACATCCTGTAAACGCATGTAAAGCAGGCAAAACTTGACAAACTTGACTAGTTAAATATTCAGCAGCTACATTACAAGACAATAATCTTGGCTTCTGACCAACTACTTTAAAATACAATCCTGTACAACCAATTAATTTGAAAAAGCTCCAATAATGAATTGCTAATATAAAAATTGAATTTTTTGAAATGATTCAAAATTTGGTTGTTGTACAACATCATCACACTTACCACAGAAAATGCACTTATGATCACATTTAATTCGTTTAATAGAAAAAGACATAATTACACATGTACATACTTGTAAGGGCGGAAAAAGAAATGAATAAACTATTAAAGTGTCCGACTCTTATTTAAGCAATAGCATGTTTGAACTTTTGCATGATACTTCACGTTACAGCGAGTTGCAGCGCGTATACAGTTCCGCGCGCCTACGTACGGGCGTTGCGTATATATCTATGTATACAGTTTCGATGCGGCCGCGGGCGCTCGAACGCAATTTGTTAACTGTTTAAAAAACAATGTTTAAAAATAAAGATATTGCAATATTTCCTACGGTAATTTGTAGAAGAGATCTCAAACTTTAATTTGGACACTTGGCAACATTGAAAATTTTAATTTTTGACCCCAATATTGGGAGGTGAAAGTGGCCATTTTCGCGTTTTCTCGCACCTAAAATCGCCGATATCTCGAAAACGGCGCATTTTAGAGAAAATTCACAAGAGACATTTTTTGTTCAAAATGGTCCAATTTACCTAAAAAAAACTTGTTCCGGGCGAAAATTTCAATTTTTGGACTTTGTTTAAAAAAAATTTGTTCGGACAAATTCGGACCAGGTTACCGCCCGGCAACATGTTGATCCTCTTTCAGGGGCATCTCCTGGAGAAGGTTATGAAAAAAAAAAATTCAATTAGAAAATTTTTTTCCAACGATGGCGCCGATTTCGCCTTGTCTATATATGCAACATAAAAATCTTGAAATATACATGCAAATATGCATGAAAAATGCTTAAAATATGCATGAAAAGGGTCAAAATTATGCAATATTAAATAATAATAAAAAAGTAGTAATTTTTAGTTTTTATTTCAAAATCAGCTTAAAATTAACAAGTTATCGACGTTTAAATTTAATTAACATTTATTTAACATTTTTTAAAATTATTTAACATTTGTATTCTTGTACACGTAAACAATAAGGTATTGTTCCAAATGTTGGGTAGTAAGATTGTGTCTTCGATCACTAAAAATATTTTTTTAAGTGGAAAAAGACCGTTCCACATCCACTGAGGTAACTGGGCAGTATTTGAATTTGGGTGCTATGTTAGCACTTGTTGTTTCTGACAAAAGTTCACCTGTCCCATTAATAAAACTATCAATTTGACACCAAGGTGCAAAGCCTGGGTTATTGCACAAAATGTTTTCAAACTTTTCTTTAACTCTACTCGGGAATACGTCTGGCAATGTGGAGTTTATTTGACGGATTTTATTAATTAACTGAATTGATTCGGTCAACGCCAAACCTCGAGTTTCAAGCTTTTTAATACCCGCAGGTATGTGGGAAAAGTGAGTGCTAATCAAAGCTATGTTTTTTTCTAATATCAGAATCGTTAAATGCTTCCTTGGATTGACGGAACTGCCATAGCCTCTGCACTATCGAAGTCATTTACTACACCTTTGATGGTCTCGAAATGTTCATTGTAAAATAGTACAGCTTCAATCCATGTTCCCCATCGAGTTACCACTGGTTCGGAAGGTAAAGGCACATTTGGAAGTTTTTCTTTATAGGCGTTATTGCGAGCAGGTGCCTTAAAAAACACTTTCTTTGCTGATGAAATCAGTTTATTTACATTTCCAAACGTGGATCGTACTTCTTCAGCGAGTCGATGGGCACCGTGAGCAAAGCACGTCACATGAATTAAATTTGGATAAAATACTTGGAGGACTTTGGCTGCCTTGATCATATAGGGAGCAGCATCTGAGAGAAAATATAAACACTGTTTCATCTGCAGAAGATTCAGGAAATATTTTTTTAATACCCTCATTCACAAATCTGGCGATCGTAGAATGATTTGTCTTGTCAAGTTCTTTGCAGGCCACCAAATAGGAAGAAGAAGGCTCTAATCTTAATGCACCGATAATTAAATTCGCAATATAGCGACCACAACTGTCGGTAGTTTCATCAGCTGAAATCCAAACAATGTCATCCTTAAGTTCGTTACGTATTTCTTCCAGAACATGTTGGTAAATTGTTGGTATGTAATTTTTACGTAGTGTTGATTCCTCTGGTATTTTTTGATTCAAGCAATATTTTCGCAGAAAATCTTTGAATGTAGGATTTGTAAGTTTGTGGAGAGGAATATTACTTGCAAGCAATGCTTCACATAAATCCATACTAAACTGGTTTTTTTGTTTTCCTATAGAAGTGAAATCACTGCTACTTGCTGCTGTTATAAGTTATTGTCGTGGGCCTTTTTTTGCAATCCTGCTATATAAAGACTTGTCTTGACATGCTGGTCAATTTGAAACTTTTTTGTGCACGAAACAACTCGACAATATAAAACATTTCCGTCGTATGTAAATGTTCCAGGATAATCAGCTACCCACGAAGAGACACTTTTTTTGCAGGTGGCATGGTACACGTTAAACTTGTAACACAACACGTTAAAAATTGCAAAAAACTACACTGATGCAAGCGCGTCGACAATGTTAAAACTGATATCTTGTTTTAAAATAAAAATTCGTTTTCTAGAAAATTGTTTATTTGATCCACGCTCAAACAAATATTCTTAGAAACTAACTACTTATCACTTAATATCCCGACCAAGAAACAAAGAAATAAAATACCGTCGTAATTTTGGGTATTCCCTTGGCACTATAACCTAATCGATGTTTAGACTATTGCAGGTAATGTTCCGGCGATAAGATCGGTTCCCCACGGCGACATTAATAATACCCTGAGCAATTCAACTGCCTAGTAATAGCGAGAAATATTGTAAATATAGGGAAAATATGCATGATGACTAGATTTTGGGTAAAATATGCAATAATCGGTGAGAATGGTCTAAATATTGCAAATACATATGAAAATATGCAAATGCATATAATCCGGTCTCTAATTATGACACTTTTATCAGTTGAACTCGACATTTATAAGCTCTGAGAGTATTAGGAATTGCTTTTATTTTAGATTAGATAACAACGCCTCGTCACGTGAATACAGGGAAGTGTTATTACAACATCTGGAGACTTTTGCCACTGAAGGACTGAGAACCTTGTGTTGTGCTGTAGTTGAATTGAAAAATAACGATTATGAAGATTGGAAACAATTATATCACAAAGCGTGTTGTAGTATACAACATAGGGAAGGTAAGCATTTTATAGAGTACTACGTGGGGTGAAAAGTCCTTAGACTTATCGGGAAATAGCAGGTTAAACAAAACAAATAATTTTCAATTACTGTCAATTCTCAGGAGATTCGTGTGAAACTTTTATGACATATTATCTACTATATAAGACTACTGAAAACAGACAAAGTCAGCATTTTAGCAATCTACCCATTGTTCTCTTATTTGTCAATCTATTCCGAGACGCGTTGCGCCGTATCACGGCTCATCAGTCGAGCTATGATCGAGGAATAAGAGAACAGAATTTACTAGTCCTTATTCAAATACTTACAGAACGTAATGGTAAGATACAACGAATTGTTTGTTGATCCTGACCCGAGTGATGAGCTGTGATACGGTGAAACCCGTCTCGGGGTGGATTAACAATAATAATAATAATAATAAAAATTTTTATTCAAAGTATGCAGTATACAGTGAACAGGACAGAGTGCAGCTGAACAAATATAAAAGAAAAAACAACTTAATTTAACTGAAGCAAAATATATGTCCATCTGTCTTTACAATTGCCCCTAGGCAGCAACACACTAACACATGCACAATCAAATAATAATAATAGTGCACAACCAACTTATATGATGCACAACCAAATAACAAACCAAAAAAAAAAAAACGTTATGTCAGTTACACAAAGCCATGATTTAAGATTAGAAAACTTACATTTTTAAGAACAAGTAATATCTTCAATTACTCTGCAATAACAAATGCTTTAGGTACTTTTTGAAACATTTTTTTTTTTTTTTTTTTTTTTTTTATGGGTCTAGCACACGTGCTACAGGGAAGTCCCTAAAGCGCTACAGGAGCGACACGTGTGCGGAGAAAGCGATTCACGTTGTTCTTGAATCGCTGTAGATTGTACTCGGTGGGAAACACAGTCCTGGGTAAACCATTCCAAAGGTATGATGTTCTCCATTTAAAAGACTGCTTGAAAAGCGTTGTACGAGGAGTAACAAGCTGAACCTCATACGGATGTGAAGCATTAGCGCGACGTGTACTTCTAATATGCACCGCTCTGGGAGGAATTAAACGGGCCACATCTTTCGAACACTTTCCATGAAAGTACTTGTAGAATAGGCTCAAGTCGCCAACCGTTCTTCGATGTTCCAGCGAATCAAGGCCGTCGGTCAGTTCCGGGTGTCCAATCAGACGAACAGCTCTTCTCTGGATAGAATCCAACAAATGCAGTGTATGTTTGGGAGCGGAGCTCCAAACATGGGAGCAGTATTCCATAGTTGGACGAATTTGAGCTTTGTAAAGAATTAACAGTTGTTGTGGAGTGTAAAGCTTTCTGGTTCGAAACAATATTCCCAACTTTTGAGAAGCTCTTCTTGCTATGCCTGCAACATGTTCATGCCAGGACATATTTGCTCTCAAATTAACGCCTAACAGATTGAGTGACGATGTTAGAGGGATGGAGTGCCCCCGACATAACTATCTCGGGTTCTGCAACGTTAACTTTTTTAGAAAAAACTGCCGCCTGGGTTTTGGTAGCGTTAAATTCCACTTGGTTACTGTCACCCCAAGATAGAATTTCTTCCAGGTCTTTGTTAATTTGAATGAGTTCCTGCTGTCTGCGGATATTCGTCTGAGTAGTCGATGTCCGAGCGTTCAAAGTGAATGAAGAGATAAGTGTACTGTCATCTGCAAAGCTGTAGATTGGATTCTCGGTCTTTTCCAGCAGATCGTTAATATAAATGAGGAAGAGAGTAGGAGACAGTATGGAACCTTGGGGCACACCGGCGTTGATAGTGAAGGTGTTAGAAAGAAATCCGTCAACTGCCACTCGTAAAGAACGCTCTCTGAGGAAACATGAGAGCCACAAACAGAACTTTTCAGACATACCATAAGAACGTAGCTTAGCCAACAGCCCATCGTGCCAAACACGGTCAAATGCCTTGGATATGTCAAGAGCAACCCCTCGAGATTCTCCAAAGTGTTCAATTGCGTTGTTCCAAACATGTGTTACATAAGTCAGAAGATCTCCTGTTGATCTATTTTTACGAAAGCCATATTGCTGATCACTAATAATGTTGAATCCTTCAAGATATTTTAGAAGATGCTGATTGATAGCCTTTTCCATGACTTTCGATATTATTGAGAGTAGTGCGATTGGTCGGTAGTTATTTGGCAAGGTCTTCTTGCCTTTTTTAGGTATCGGCTGAACTGTGGCACATTTCCAGCAGGAAGGAAATATTCCCTTTCTGTAGGATAGGTTGAAAAGTCTACAGAAAACTGGTGTTAGTTCCCTCGCACAGTTCTTGAGAACTATGGCAGGTATTCCGTCAAAGCCTGAAGCCTTTTTGGTGTCTAGCTTCATCAAAATACGTTTTATGATACGCTGTCTGAAGACAATATCGGGCATCCTTGACTGCACTATGGGAATAGTAGGTGGTGTTTTTCCTTGGAAATCGACAGTAGAATGTGAAGCAAAGAGTTCAGCCAACAAGTTCGCTTTCTCAACAGGTGTCGTTGCAATAGAATTATCTGGCCGTGTGAGTGGTGGTATGGTGGATTTGGTGAAATTCTGACCAACTGCCTTAGCGACTGACCAAAAGGACCTGGAATTGCCGGGACAAGCGAGAAGTTTGTTTCTAATCCGTTGATTGTGTACCTCCTTGGTTTCGTCGATAATTTCTTTGCATCTGTTCCTGGCACGAACAAAGATGTTACGATTTATGGTGTTAGGATCTTCACGCCACTGTCGGTATGCAAGATGTTTAGAAGCAACAGCTTCTTTGCATTTTAGGTCAAACCAAGGCTTGCCGTTGGAAGGGCATTTCTTCGAAAAAGGGATGTAAGCATCCATACCGGCCAAAATAACATCTGAAACCTCCCTGGCGCAGTCAGATGGGTCGTCGGATCGAAAACAAACGTCCAACCAAGGGAAAGTTCGAAAATATTCCTTGAGATCTTCCCATTTAGCAGATTTGTAGTGCCAAATCTTGCGCGGTTTGGGCGCCTCTCTGTCACTGATTGGTAGAATACTCGATGTCGAAAGTAGTTTATGGTCGGAAGAACCTAACGGTGGATTTACGCTGACCGTGTAAATCTCCGGATTGGTGGTTAAAAACAGATCAAGAAGACTGGCGAACTCTCCGTCTCGATCAGGGATCCGTGTTGGTTCATCAATAAGCTGAGTCAAGCCACAACTGATTGAAAATGATTCGGCTTCACGACCTTGTTCGTCGGTAGTATTTGAATATTTAAGCCAGTTGATGTTGTGGACATTAAAGTCGCCCAGGATGGCAATTTCGGCATTTGGATAGTTAATTTGTAAATGATCTATGGTGTCTGCAAGAGAAGCGAAAAGTGTTCTAAAGTTTGTATCACTTGGTGGTCGATAGAGGATACAGACGAACCTTGTGGTTGGCCGAGTCGTTATTTTTAACCACATAACATCAAAGTTTGGGGGCTCCAGGGCCTCTTCTCGTTGGCAAGAGAGGTCGCTTCTGACATAAAGACAGATTCCAAAGTTACGCCTAAATCGGGAATAGAAATCGTACCCAGGATAATGATAGTTTACTGTGCTGGTCGATGAACTGACCTTAGTTTCACAGAGAGCGAGTACATGAGATTTATTTGATTGCAGGTGTTGGTGCACTGAATTTATGTTCGAATTTAAACCTCGTATGTTGCAAAAATCGATTTTGAAATTCTGTTCTCTGCATGTCGACGCCCCTGAACCAGCCCCCACCCGGAGATCCGAACGGGGGGCTATTTTACCTCCGGAATTTTTTGTATCCAGGTGCCTCATCATGCTATTTGGTCCCACAGACCGGGACATCGGCACAGCCACGAAACGTTAAGCAACTTCACGCAGCTTAAGCCGATGCGATGGTATCACACCCCTGATGACTGATTTAGATTTCAGAATGTCCTCTGATGACGATCTTTGAGATATTCTCCAATAAACTTAACAGCGTCTTTATCCAGACCTACAAATTTAAAGATATGAATTAAAAATGAGTGGTCGAGCATGTCAGTGCTTTTGAATAATCGAGCAGGATTAAAATAGTACATTTATTTCTATCGATCTCCCTAAATATATAGTCGGTCACATTAAGAAGTGCAGTAGCACAACTGTGTGATCGCCTAAAGCCAGACTGCACTGCAGGTAAAATATCATATTTTTCTATATATTCCACTAGTTGTGATTTTACAGTATGTTCAAGAACTTTTGATAATACTGGAAGTATGCTTACAGGGCGTAAATCACTATATGCTATTGGGCAGTCTTAGGTAATGGTACAACATGCGCAGTTTTCCAGGCGGATGGATATACTGACATCTCGATACAAAAGTTTACAATATAACAAATATATTTTAAAATAAAAGGACAGCAAAAAAATGATAAAATCAATAGGAATATTATCAGAACCCACAGCTTTTGTCCTTATTCGACACAAAGCTTTTGAGATTTCGGTTTCAGTAACAGCACAAAGTTTTAAAGCAGTCTTATTTGAGATATTATTTATGTAATAATTTTTAGCATTGAGATCAGGGTTTTTAATCTGAGGTATTGAATTGACAAAATATTGATTTATTTCGTTCGGATTAGAAAGATTGTCAGGAAGTTTTTTATTTTTAGTTTTAAAAATAATTAAGTTAAGTGCTTTTCATTTTTCTTTTTGGCTTGAATATATGCTTTTTTCTCCCTTCTTATTGCGCTGTTAGTAAAATTTCTGTAGTTTCCGTAGATATTAAAGTCCTCTGGCTTTTTTGTTCTATATTTACATTTGGCCTTATCTCTTAGTCTAATAAGGTATTTAATATTGTCGGTAATCCAGGGGCGGTATGGTTTCCTTAGAACTATCGTCTTTAGCAAACAAACAAATAAGAGAACAGGGGGTAGACAGCTGAAATATGGATTTTACAATTGCGTTATCGCGATTTCGTAGTACAACTACATTGTCAAACGCTTAACTAAGACTAAAACAGATTTTTGGTATTTTATGTTTATATGATGAACAGATGTGGGTCTATTACATGTTAAAAAAGTTTGAACAAAAGAGAATTTGCTACGTCTAATTGACTATTCAGTAAATTTATATTATGGTCCTTTGAAGGTCTGTAAATTTCTATAGATTCTAAGAAGTTGAGTTTTGACCCTTTATTTGCCATATGAAGTATTTGTAAACAATCGATATTGGGAAAAGTATGGCCTGTTTCTAAGAAGTGTTTAGCAAAGTGTGATTTTTTCATTTTTTAGCCTATAAGAGGCATTGTGTTCTGCGAATCTTGTCTTGAAATTCCGTCCCTTTTGGCCTACGTAACAGCTATTGCACTCTTGACAATTAAGTTTATAAACTCCTGATTTATTGTATTTATTAGTTTTATCTTTGGCATTAAAAAATATATTGGATAATTTTTTTAGCGGGTTTTAAAGCTATTCTTGTTTTTTCGGTAGTGAGAACTTGGGATATTTTATCCGAGATGGGGCCAAAATATGTCAGAGGTATGAATGTTTTCTTTTCTCGGTATTCTTTTACGGGTAGATTAAGCTGAGAGTGATTTGTTTTCGTTTACGGCTTATTAAGGTATTAATTGTTTTAGGTTGGAAGCCGTTAATATATTTTTGATTGTGTCTAGTTCTTGTTTTAAATTATTTTTACTAAGAGGGATATTGAAGGCTCTATGGATCATAGATCTATAGGCTGCCAGTTTATGGGAGTTAGGGTGTATTGAGTCAGCTGGGATGGTGACATCTGAAAAGGTTGGTTTTGCGGAGATATCGAATTCTAGTCTATTTCTCTGTTTTTTCAAAATTGTAATATCTAAGAAATTTATTTTATTATCGGTTTCCTTTTCAAGTGTCAATTTTATGTTGGGGTGTAAATTATTTAGCTGATTTAAAGTGGAATTTAGTTCAGTATCATTTCCAAAGAAACATACTAAGATGTCGTCCACATATCTAAACCAAAAGAGAATATTTTTCGCGTGTTGAGTTTTTAGAAAACTGTTTTCCAATTCTGACATAAAGATTTCGGCTAGCAAAGGACTAAGTGGAGACCCCATGGCAAGTCCAACTGTTTGTTTGAAAAATTGATTATTGAACTGAAAATAATTTCCGGATATACAAAATTCGAACAGTTTCAATATATCTTGTTGTATTGTTATATTGACGTTGTTTTTTTGTAACATAGTTTTTATAATTTCTCAACAATCTTTATTTGGGATATTGGAGAACATATTTGTTACATCGAATGAAACTAGAAGGGCGTTATTTGGGATGGAGATATTTTTAAGTTTATTTGTAAGGTCTATAGAGTTTTTTGTGTTGTATTTTTGGATTGAATTGTGTAATTTCTTTGAAGATGGTGTTGAGATGTGTTGCCAGATTTTTTAGGGGGGTGTTGCTGTACGATACTACTGGTCTTATTGGCAAATTTTCTTTATGTATTTTTATCAGGCCATAAAGTTTTTGGTGATGTAGGATTTTGGTTTATTATTTTAAACTTTTTCTCTTTCATCCACAATGCTCAGGGTTTAATTTAGCAGGGTCTTGAGTTGTTTTTGAATTTTATCCGTTGGATCTTTTTTTAGTTTTAGTGGATTTTCTTTTTTCAAAAAATCATTTACTTTTTGAATGTAATGGTTTTTATCAAGAGCTATGATGGAGTTGCCTTGTCTGCTTTTGTTATTAGTAAGTTATTCTCTTTTATTTTAGACTGAATGGACGCTATCGTTAATTGTTCTTGGTTACTGCAAGTAGTGTTTTTTGTGTTTATCATTATATGTTTTATTTTTTCTTTTTTAATATTTGGGTCACCTATGTTTTTTGTGGCTGATTCAATTTCGGATATTAGTGTTTCGGTAGTATTTTTTTATATTAAAGTTAGGGTTATATTTTGGTCCTTTTTCAAGCAGTTTTTTTTTCCCACTTTCTGTGAAATTTGTATTAGAGATATTGATAAATCTATTATAGAAAGTTTTTTGTTGAGTATTATCTGAAGTTTCGGTATATTTTTTTATTCTCTATTAGTTTTTTAAGTTTTTTTGATTGAGTTAAATAAATTTTGTGAATAATTTGGCTAATTTTTAATCTAGTATTATCATCAAAGATATCGAATTCTGCAAATGTATTTAGTGACAGTTAACAAAGTAATTAAGTAGTTTTATTGTTAAAATGTACTGTCACAAAGTAACGGACCACTCAATCAACTCTTGAAATGTGGACTTTGTCTGTTTTCAGTAGTTTTACATAATAGATACAATGTCATGAACGTTGTACACGAATCTTCTGATAGTTGACACTAACCGAAAATCATATTGTTTTTTGTTTCTGCTGCCATCTCTCGGAAAATCTTGGGACTTTTTACTCATGTAGTACATGCATTCACACAGTTACGTGTTACTACCTAGGCTATCTGTAAAGTTCTCGGCCTGAGACATAGATGGCATTAGAAGCTATGAAACCATAATTGTATTGGAACTTCCATCCTTTATACAAATACACGTAAAATTTTATTTCGATCTATCAATTCAGTCGAGTAGTAGCAGCTATTTAATATTGACGTGTCATTTATTTAAAATGGAAAAATCTGGTCGTATAAGCCTCGAAGATGATCCATGCGAAGATCGCCCAAAAAACTGCTTTAACTTATATCATTCATCATTCAAAAAGTCCATAATATGGTGGATCCACCACTACACACCAGAGCAAAAAGAATAGTCGAAACAATGGATTGGAGCCAGTGGAAGTGCACCAAAGAAGGCAAAGACGGTTCCATCAGCAGGTAAGGTTATGGCAACACTCTTTTGAGATTACAAAGGTGTTTTGTTGATCGATTATGTTCAAAAAGGTAAAAGAATTAATTAACTTTGAATATTATTGTAACATTTTGAATCAGTTGGGTGCAAAAATTCGTGAGAAAAGACCTGCTTTGAAGAAGAATCATTTTTCATCGAGACAATGCATGTCTTTACATAAGTGTTTTGACGATGGCAGAATTCAACGAATTAAAGTACGAATTGCTTGAACATCCAGCGTATTCACCAAATTTGGCTCCCTCTGAATAATCTGTTTCCAAACTTGGCTGGAAAGCATTTTACATCAAATGACGAACCTATTGCAGCCGTGGATGGATATTTTGCAGACCTTCCGGAATCACACTTTAATGATGGTATTAAATTATTGGAAAACTTTGGAATAAATATATTGAAGTTTCAGGAGATTATGTTGAAAAATAAAACATATTTCATGTCAAAAAAATTTCTCTTTTATTATTAGGCCGAGAACTTTTCAAGCAGCCTTACTAAGGCTGAGAAATCATTCTGTAACTGAGAGCGTTATTCCTGCCAATGCACAGGGTATCTTAAGGGATTTTGACTATCCAAATTAAGAGCATGCTGGTCTCCAAATCTATACATGTTTCATTAAAACTTAGTAAACTTTTTTTTACTGTAGAAAAAATCGAAGAAGCTGCCAACTTAATAGAAAGAAAACTGAAATTAATAGGCGCCACGGCGATAGAAGACAAACTACAAGACGGCGTACCCGAAGCTATAGCCACACTACTTAAAGCCGATATTAATATTTGGGTATTAACGGGAGATAAGCAAGAGACCGCCATTAATATCGGGTATTCTTGCAGGCTGATTTCTCAGGGAATGCAGATCATTATATTGAACGAGGACGGATTAGATGTAAGTAAAACTTGTCTGTTTTTTTTTTATTTCGTAAAATTTTGATTAAAAATTAAAATTTCAACGTTTCGCTTGTGATTTTCTGAAATATTTTGAGAAGTCATCATAATTCGGTGCTTTACTCATGTGAAACTAAAAATAGCTTATTATCGAGCCTAAACATTTCACTAAAATGCAACCTGGAAAACTGGCGTTTTGTTCTATTTTTTATACTCTATTTATTTGAAAGTGATAGCAATAAATCATCTTGAATTAGGCAAATTAGCATCAAGCAATAGTAAGGGCCCCAGAGTTTTACCTGCAGTAGTTGAACAACTCTATTGGAATACCATCTAGCATCGGTCTAATATTCGCAATCTCTTATGATCGAATACAATAGGAAAACGACCCTCTTTTTTCTTGTTTGGGGCGACATAGTCTGAAATAGTTCTGGCCAGTGGTGGTGCGCCTGGACGTATACGTATTATTTGCGAATAGTATGAATGAAACAGTGGGGTTAAAAATGTAAATATTGCAAAGTCCGTCTTCAATGAAGTTTTGTATACTGGTATTAGTCTGTATGTCTCTGTGGTTCGTTCAAATAATCCGAAGTTCCCAAGGTGGTTTTCTAATGAACTTAAAAATCTTATTCTGAAAAAGAAGATATGTCACAAAAAAATCCAAAAGAACCCGTCACACAGTGTCTCGACTAGTACAAGCTAGCGGGACAATATTATTTCTTCACTTATTTCAATTGTTTATGTATATTCCAGGTATCTTAAGCTATTTTAAGAAAAAAAAAAGTTGAAAAATGTGTACTGTATGTGTATTAATCGAAATATGTAGCTGCAAGACGGAAGTGGTTTACTAATGTCTCATTTGTTCACTATTGTCGTTAATTGTTCTTTAATTAGCTACATACATCTACCTACTCATTATGTGTGAAAAGCACAATCATGTTTGTTTACAAAGAAATTTCTAGGAAAAAAATAAAAATCATAATGATAGTACCCCACATTTATTAATTTACAAAATATTATTTCTTTTAAAATAAATTAGTACAATAACAGTATCTATATATCAATTATTTACAATAACAAGGTAGGTACAATAACAATAAAAGAAATATAATATTAAATAACTTATATACTAAGGCAAGAATTATAAGCAACTACAACACACAATAAAATAAGAATAATAATTACAATAAAAAAATACTTAAATCTACTAATCACCATCAGATGAGTCGTCATCACCGCTCTCCCATTCAATAGAATATTCAAAGAGTAAATAATCCTCCTCATTTAATTCGCGGTGATGACTTACTGATGGTGTTTCGGATGGCAATGAAGGTGGGGATAATCAACTGCAGAACCTTCGATGGCAAAGAAGTAAATTTTCTTCGCGGTAATTCTCTATACGAGTTGATAATAGGATCAGACGTAATTAAAAGCATTCTCAAAAAGATCTGTATTTGTGGCAATACGTGACCGCTTCCTGGTGTGCCGTTCACGGAATCTACGACAGTCTTTATTTCTTGCCTTCTGGCTTCTTCGGAGAGTTGTCCAATGAGAGAAGAAGAAAAGACTTTATAACTTCCGCGCTGTGTACAAGAATTTTATGCACAGTAACGGGCATGGAATACCACGAATACAGATCAAGGTATAATTTTCTAGTATCAACACAAAAACTTTTCGAATTCTATATAATTTATGTCATATCCCGATGACAAAGTTCTTAAAATTACATGAAATCTACGAATAAGGTTTACGTCTAATCCTGTAATTTCGCTGCTCAATTCAGCTTTGGAAAAAAATCTACGTGCTGTGTTTCCATCGTTTGTGTTACCATACCCAGGTTTTGGTTTATCTACAATGAGACCCATACGTTCTATAAACACTTTTTGTATCTCTTGTGAGCGTTGCTTCACAATAGCTTTGTCGTTATCTCCCCTGACTTGCCACTTTTTTATTTCTAAACATAGCTGATGTGAAGCAAACATTCAAACGTGCGGATCCATGCATTTAAAGTAGATAAACCAAGGCGTTCTTCGTTGCTGGGATATTTTTTTGACTCCTCGTTCATAGTAGACGGGGTGGCACCGCAAATATAACACTTTGTGTTGAACTTGTGTCTGTTAAGGCATTGCACACTTTGCCATCAGTCATTGTCAACAAAAATCGTGTTTAACAGAGATTTGAGATCCAGCGACGTTACATAATGTTGGAAGAAGCCAGACTGACTTACTTCATCTAAAATTTTAGAAGTTTCTTCTTTCGTAAACTCTTTTGTCACCTTGGCAAAAATAAACTTAATAGGACGGCAATATAAAGTAGAGGAAGGTCTTGGATTTTGCCAGATCACAGTTTCGCCATCAAGCATCTCAAAGGGACAAATGAGTATACGAACAAAAATTCGTCTGTAGCGTTAGTGTTCTTAAATTTCTGCTTATATGTGCTATGCCCCGAACTCCCATCACAGCCCCATTTGCTTACCAACGTATAATATGAACGAGGTAACACACTTCTAATGACTTCCGTCTGAGCTTTAACTAATCGTTCAGCCGTTTTATCCAAAATCGCGTGAAGTTTAATTTCAGCTCGAGATTTAGTCACAGAAATATATTCATCAGAAGGACAACAAGAAACTTTGGACTTACCTAAACTATAAAACGATGAATACACTTGATGTCCCGCTTTCATTGACCATTTTCTTGTTTGTTTATATGAGTGAGAAGTCGATTTCGAGTCTTCTTCGACTGGTGTTAACTGCCGACTTTGTTCAGAACACTTATTCTTTTCTCTAGTTTCACTGACCGCGACGTTATGGATCTGTTTAGCAACACTTCGATGCCCTTCTTTTCGAGTAGCTAACTCAGCTGCTGTAATAAGCTCACTTGCACTTCGCTATTCCAAAAGATCTTCTACTGTCCGTCTCTTCGTTTTCGTTGATGAGTCTTCAAATGATTTTCTGGGTCGCCCTACGGAAAGAGCCGCTGATGATGTTGAAGTGCACGGCTGGTAACACACATCTTTATTTCGATTCCGGATCCCTCTAACCAATCTTTATGTTTGATTAGAAACATTTCTTTGTTACACTTTAAAGAAGTCCACTTTTGATTGAATTTTGCTGAAAGGCTTGATATTTTCATTTTGAGTCGTTTTAGAGAATCTTCAGAAACATCAGACATATTGAATTTTTTCACTTATATAATAAAAAATGCCACTGTTTCGTTCAGTTTTGTCATGTTTTAGCCATTCTTCAAAAAACTCCATTTTCGTCATAGTCACGACTCGTTCTGAAAAAAATAAAATAATTTTACTTTCTTGCCTTTTCGGGGTCTATAATATATATGAATCTGTGCCTGAATGGTATTACATATAGAAAAATCTAGGTGGATATATGTGGATAAAAAAAGTTGCTACTTTTAAAGTTTACAATTAATGTAAAATTTGCTGGATTTATCTATACATTTACAAATTGATATTACACCAAAAGTATACATATTTTTTATAAAAAATATAAGTCATAATGGAGTACATACCTTCAACAGAATATTCCATCACAAAAAAACTCGTTTCACTTTGCTACCAATTTTAAAATATGTTATCACAAGTGTGCATAAAATGCAACTGATTTGCAAATGAAAATGACCTTTCTTATAAGGGTTGCTTTGACCCCCTGATAAGATACCTTTATGAGGTGATAAACAAATTAATTCTTGGAATTCGTTAAATGGGGGGGGGTTGTTTACAAGTCGTTATCAGTGGTTCCTGGAAATTACGTCATGAATATTGTCCCGCTAGCATGTTCTTGCCGAATCACTGTGCGTCAGTGGGAAACTTATCAGAAATTTTCAGAGTTAAGATTCCAATCTAATATTCTAAAGAGCTACTGCTATTTGCAGTACGTTAAAAATATTGAGGCAAACATAAGTTATGACACCAAACAATTTTGGAACTTCATTAACATTAAAAAGGGGGTAAAGTCTATCCCTACCTTAATAATTCTAGGCGAACAAACAGGAACGGATGGACAGACTATTTTGAAAATTTTTAAGTCTCATTTTCGGGGTTTTTATAGGTCTAATGCTGACGGTAGTGAGTCTGAGCTGGAGGAGGTTGGGAATGGTGGTCAATCATTCTCCTCTGTTGAGGTCTCCTTCATATATGAATGACTCCATTCTTCGTTGTGTTGTCTCTGTGATTGTTGCAGCTTCTATACCGTATAACATGACCGAGAACACGTAGCATCTTAGCATTCTTGTTCTTGTTTTTTAAGTTTAGTTGGCAGTTACAGAGTATGCTCCGCATTTTATTAAAGGAGCTTCGTGCTTTTTCAGTTCTTCCATTCTTCACTAATTACGCTTCCTAAGTACGTTATTCTTGTTACCCTTTTAAGTGTTTGTCGATGTACTTTAATATCTATGTTCGTATTAGGATTCTTACTGACCACCATTGTTTTTGTTTTGTTTCATATTCAGTTTCATTTCATATTCCCCACACGCATCAACAATTCCATTCATGTGTCTTTGTAGGCCTTCTTCACTGTCCTCTAAAATGACAGTGTTATCAGCGTAGCGGAGGTTATTTTACACACACCATTAATTGTAATTCTATCTTTTTTATCAGAAAGTGCTTTATTGAAGAGTCCCTCCGAATAGACATTGAATATCGGGGACAAAATACAACCCTGACTTATGCCTTTCTTTATTTTTATTTCTTTGTACATACGAATCTCAACTTTTATTTTGGCAGTCTGGTTCTAGTATAAGCTTGATATTATTTGTAAGTTTTTGTCATCAATGTTGCACAATTGTAGTATTTCCATCATTTTCTTAGGATTTACAATATCAAAGGCTTTTTGGAAATCTGTGAAGCATAAATACACATCAGAGTTGACATCCCTACATCTTTCAATCAGAATGCGGATGGAAAATAGTGCATCCCTCGTTCCTAGTCCGTTCCTAAAGCCGAACTGTGTCCAGTACGTTCATCTAGTTTTTCGTATACCCTTTGGAGGATTATTTTAAGGAAAAGTTTCAAGATGTGGTTCATTAGACCTATATTCCGGTATTCCTCGCACTTTTTAGGGTTATTCTTTTTTGGCAATGGTATAGAAATTGATGTCAACCAATCATGAGTGTTGTATACGCTGTTGAAGAGATCCTATATAATGTCCACATGTTTTTCAAGGAATATTTTAATGATTTCTGTTGATATATTATCTTCTCCTAGAGCCTTTTTGTTTTTAAGCGGATTTGTTGCTGCTAATATTTCGTCTTTATTAATGGGGGGGCCCGTTGTATTAAGCTTATTTGTATTGTGTTGTCTAGTTGTGCCACTATACATTTCCCCTATATATTCTTCCCATCTATTCTTTCTTGTATTTTCAGTAGTAATTTACCTTCTTTATCCTCTGTTACTTGTGGTTGCCTTTGTAACCTTAGTCCAGCCGCTTTTTTGATTTTCTTATGTAAATTAAATGTGTCGTATTTCTTTTCTAATGCTTCTATTTTTGTGCATTGTTCATTTAGCTCCACGCCTTCAGCCTCCTTTATCTTTTTTTTTATTAGGTTGCTTTCTTTGTATTTTATATTATTGTTGTTCTTATACTTTCTTCTTACTTCCTTCATATCCAGTTATTTCCTCCGTCATCCATGATTGTTTCTTTTGGTTGTATTCTGTTTCAGGTGCTTTTCCATTACTTCTTCCAATGTTTCTCTGATATGGTGCCATTTTTCTTCCGGTGTCTGATGAGTTTTCAGCTTGTTTGTATCCAGACTTCTACCAATCTCTTCATGAACCCTCTTCTTTATGACTTCTTTGAGTTTGTCGATGTTAATATTTGTTGCTAATTATGGTCTGTAGGTATATCTACTCCAGGATAGGTTTTGGCAGATTTGACCATATTTCGTTGTCTTCTATTCTATGATGGTTATATAGTCTGTTTAATTTCCGGCAGGCGATGAACAGTAATACAGTAGAGACTCGATTAACCGGACTCATTGTTGTCGTTAGCATTCGGATAATTGAAAATCCGGATAATCGAATGTATGAAGAAAAGCGGTTTTTGTACATATTATTGCATAATACATAATGCTAGGTAATTATTTAAAACAACAAAAACAAATTAAATTTATTAACAAAAATCAATGTTTATTAATAATTATTAAGAGATGACATATTTTCTTAAGTTACTAAAATACTGCAGCCTTAATCATGAAATAATATACATATGTACATAAGTATGTACATATGTATATATATACAAATTAAACTAGTGTTAATAATATACATATGTACATACATAAGTATGTACATATGTATATTATTAACACTAGTTTTAATTTGTTTAAAATATTTGTTAATTTTCATTTGGTAATCAAGAAATAAAATATGTATTTAGTTTAAAGGGTTAAAATATTTGGTAATTGTCATTTGCCGCAAGCCAGTTTTTTCTCTTCATTGCTGCTACATCACGAATTCGTTTTAGCTGTAATAAACTCACAACTATCACACTCTGTTCGTTTTTTTCGAACCATTTGAGAGCTGTTTCCAGGGCCTGAAGTGCTTCCGCATTAGATGGTCCTGCATCATTTTTCCACATCTACGTTTTCTTCCGTTTCATCTTCATGCATTTCATGCTCTTCGTTTACTTGCAATATGTTTTCAACAATTTCGTCATCCGACTTAATCTGAAAACCTCGTTGATTACTGTCACAATTGAGCCACTCTTTCATATCATCAGCATCACATTCCTGGCATATTTGTACGTTTAACATTAGCTCATTTATATTCTTCAAAATAGAATCATCCGTATTGGTTATTAAATTTTCGTTCTCCCGCATTAGTACTCTGTTCCAAGCTTTGCTCAAAGTCTTCCTTTCAATCAAATCCCACGCATCTCCAACCATGTAACAACACTCCTTTAAATTCATTTGCTTGAAAAATGACAAAACGATTTCTACGTCATCTTCATCAACAGATAACAATCTACGTAAAAGCTGTTTTCTATAAAGTCGTTTTAATGTTCCAATAACACTTTGATCCATTGGTTGTAGCAAGGATGTCACATTAGGGGGCAAAAATGTTACTTTAAACTTTCCATTTTCTCTCTCTTAACAGTTCAGCCGAAGGATGGGTTGGCGCGTTATCCAGTAAAAGTAGGACATTTCCTTGTTTGCCAATTTCGTTTTGATATTATTTTACTTCAGGGATGAAAGTTTTGTCATATACCAGTCAATGAATATTTCGGAGTTCATCCATACGCTTTTTTTGGTTTTTGTATATTAAAGGTACCCTGATATTTTTGAAGCATCTGGGGTTTTTGGATTTTCCGATGAGGAGCAAAGGTATTTTATGGGCCCCGGTAGCGTTAGCGCAAACTAATATTGTTACTCGTTCTTTACTAGTTTTATATCCTGGAGCTGAATTCTCTCGCCGAGAAGCTAAAGATTTTGACGGTAATGATTTCCAGTTTAGTCCGGTTTCATCAGCATTATAAACAAAATCCACAACCAGCAATACAAAGCTTCTTCTAAAAGTTCATTTTTCGGTTTCTTCATCACTTTTCGATGTTTACTCCCGTCTTCACTATCTAATTTGCAAGTGTACTTCAAAATTGAATCGGTATTTCTTCTTAATATTACTTATCGTGGATATACCTACACCATACTTATCAGCTAACTTACGACCGATTTCTCCTTTTTTTAATGAATCAATAATATTAATTTTATCTTTAAGCGATAACACCACTCTCTTACGCTTCGACATGACACGACACAGCGAACTAACTAAAACAATAACGAAACTCGTGGGGCAGAGATCGCGTGGTGACACGACATAGCGGAGTACAATAACAATTGGTAACTAACTAAAACAATAACAAAAGGCGGGTAATGCAAGTTTCGACATTCCGTGCATGCAAGGATTCGACTTGAAGGTATAAAGTTATTTGATCGCGGTTGGTAGTCCGGATAATCGCGAATCCGTATAACTGAGGGTCGGATAGTCGAGTTTCCACTGTATTACGTTTTTTGTCATTTAGTCGATGACGAAACTTGTATACTTGTCTTTATTTCGGAGAACTTCAAGCTTTACAGGTTCTAATAATTCTCTCTTAACGCTGTCTTTTGGAAATGAAATATTATTCTCGGTCATCCAAGATTGGATGTCATTTTTCAGGCAACCCAAGATTGGAACTCGTTCTAATTTTTAGAACGATAGCTTGCGTTAACCATTATAATAACCGAATCCTCTGATATTAAGTCTGATCTCTGTGAGAACCAATCTTCAAATGCATCGGAATTCTTATCTTCGCAAAAACCTCCTGTTTTTTTGGATACGAATGTTAAAAGACCTCCGTCTACAAAACCAGTTTCGCTTCCAATATACGTAATAATTAACCGACGTTCCTTACCAGATCGCGGTTTTTAAAACTAGTACAGAGATCTTCATTGAATATTTGGCAAGCATTTTTGGTATTCCCATCTTGCCAAAATTTCTTGACTGTATACCCTTCATTTATCCACGTGTCATCTAAGTAATATATCGTTTTTCCTTCAGAGCGAGCATTCCCAACTTTCCTTAAATAGTCTCTTCTCCAGTGTAAAATTTCTCCACTTCCTATCACACTTTTTCCAATAAAAATTCATACCTTTTAAAACACTCCATAATTTCACTCTGCTCATTTTCGATATTTCTAGGTGGCTTGTCGCAGCCTGCAGGATCATATCCAAAGTTGAAATTCTTTTTCCCATAAAAAAGTCATGACCAATACGCCTTACTACTTGCTGTGTGTTATGTATCAGCTGAAGTTCGTTTCTACCTGGTCTCTTTTTTTAATGAAACTATACCTCCCTCCTTCTCTTCTTTTCAAATTCTATAAACTTTGGCTTTACCAACTCTGGTCATTAAGGAACATTTTGTCACACAATCGTTCACACTTAAATCACAGTTTTGATCGTTTTTAACGTAGTCAAATACATTTTTAACTATACCCTTTTTGATTATGGGTTTGCTGCCGGAACTTTTAGCATTTCGCTGGAGAAGGAAATTTTTTTTTAAAACACCAACTGACTTGTCACTAACTGGCTTGTCACTTGGGCATGCTGCTCTAAATATGTATTTATAGTTGGGGCAACAGCAAGATATGTAATTAAAATGATTTGATCGACATCAGCATTGTTACCTGAAAAATACCTGGGAATAGATAACATTCCTCTGTTCTAGGACCGCCTGTCAGTCCACTGGCATTTTTATTACTGTCGGTTTCAAATAAATAGAGTATAGTTAATCAACTGATCGTTCGCTATGTTCTAAGAGTTTGAATATTTTGTTTTCAGAGTGCCAGAGAGGCGATTTTAAAACATTGCGATGAATTGGGCGAAAGTTTGGAGAAGCAAAACGAAATTGCACTAATCATCGATGGGAAAACGTTAAAGTACGCGTTAACGTGCGAATTGAGGACGGAATTTTTGAGGTTATGCATTTCTTGCAAGGTAAGTTCCGGGCGTTCCACTTAAGTAGAGTGATTGCATTTTAACTTAAAATTTTAACATTTTATAAATAATATAACACGTAGGTCGAAAAGGTTTTGGTCCGACACATAGATGTCGCTCTTTTCAAAAAATCCATATGATTTTTAGGAAGTACCACCCTTCAAACGATACGTGTTAAAAGTGTCATGACATTTCGACGATTAATTTACAAATTACAGTAGTTTTAGTGACGCTACTTTTGATATTTTCAAAACAATGTAAAAAATCGAATTTCGTGTGTTGATTAAACACTGTTTTTTGATGGGAAAAAATACCGTTCAAGCAAAGCAATAGCCATAAGTATTATGGGGGACTCTGCCCCTGGAAAATCACTCATCATTTACTGGTATGCTGAATTTAAACGCGGTCGTACAGATACAAATGATGCTGAACGCTATGGACGCCCAAATGAGGTGGTTACACCGGAAAACATCAAAGAAATCCACAAAATTGTTTTGGATAACCGTAAAGTGAAATTGCGTGAGATAGCTGACACCCTAAAGATATTAAATGAACATGTTGGTGATATTTTGCATGAACATTTGGGCATAAGAAAGCTCTGTTCGAAATGGGTACCACGTTGTTCACAGTGGACCAAAAACAACGCTGTTTAAGAGCAATAAAGAGGATTTTTTCATGCGATATGTGACAACAGATGAAACATGGATCCACCACTACACACCCGAATCAAATCGGCAGTCAGCTGAGTGAACAGCAGCCGGTGAAAGCCGCCCGAAGCGACCAAAGACACAACAGTCGGCTGAGAAGGTTTTGGCCTCTGTATTTTGGGATGCGCATGGAATAATTTTCATCGACTATGCCGAGAGAGGAAAAACCATCAAGTTATTGGTGCGTTTGAAGGCAGAAATCGCAAAAAAGACCCCAAATGGACAAGAAAAAAGTGCTCTTTCATCAAGATAATGCACCGTGTCACAAATCAATGGTTACGATGGCAAAATTGCATGAATTGAATTTCGAATTGCTTCCTCGTCCAGATTTGGTTCCCAGCGATAATAATCTATTTGCAGGCCTCAAAATGCTCGCGGGAAAGAGATTTGGCTCCGATGAAGAAGTTATCGCCGAAACTGAGGCCTATTTTGACGGTAAAGACAAATCCTTCTACAAGAAAGGTATAGAAATGTTAGAAAAGCATTGGACTGATTGTATCGCTCTTGAAGGAGACTATATTGATGAATAAAGTCGAAGTTTGCAAAAAAATGTATTTTAAGTAGCTAGACCAAAAACTTTTCAGCCTACGTGTTATTTGCTTGTCTTTTACTACCGTGTTCTCATAGCTTTATATTCCCCTGTTGTTATGCAAATTATTAGTATAATTTACAGTAATTCAAGCATCACGTCTATCGGTTTCTACGATCGTTTAAGGTAATTATTTGTTGTGGTGATTGTGTTGCTAATGCCTCTGGATATTATCTCCGTTTAAAACCAGCTGACCAACTCCGACAGGCACGAGACGTGTCATGTGTTAATTCGGAGATTGGACTTGTCGAGTTGTTTAGTATCTTGGACTTGTACTTTTATGCAAGGGCAAAATTTTCTGACGGTCTTCCTCTTGTGAAAATAAAAGGTTGTAATCTCAACTGAATCCAGTCCTGGGGGACCGTATCCCGTCTTTTTCTCCTCTACTCCTTTATTAACAGGTACTAATAATACTATAAAAACTAAACCGTATTTAACGAACCTCATTTCTCTCATTTCCTTTCCCTATTGAAATTGAAAGTAATAGAGAAATAGCTTAATTTTTAGATTCTTCCACTTCAAAAATCCTAAAAAGGACTTATAATATGATGTATATGAAGCAACCCCTCTAATTTCCTTCCCCACCCCCTTTATATTCAAGTAGAAATAATATGATCAAAAATGTGTCTATTATCCCAACTAGAGACCTGGAAAAATCGTCATAATCCTACTAAAACTATACAATATTCAACGACCCCCACCCCTTTCACCCCCTTCCCCTGTTAAAATTAATGAAAAATAACCCCTTTACGCCCTTACGTGTTTTAATATAAATAATTTTGCATAAAATTAGTTTACTATTTTAAGAGAAACCAGGAAAAAAAATACCACATTGCTATTAAAACTATATAAAATTTATTAATGCTCACACCTTTCTTTCACCCTCGTAAATAAATTGAATAAAGTAAATTAATTAAAAAAAAAATAGATTAAAGAAATTATATAAAAAAAAAAATAAATTAAATATATTAAATAAATTAAGTAAATTAAATAAATTAACATGTTTCTGTTTTTTAGACCAGTTGAACCAAAAAAATATCTGGAAACTCTGGCTAAAATAAGAAGGAATTATTCGATTTCGGCAAAATTCGACAAAAAACGTGAATTATTTTATAAAACCTCCGTATCCATGGTTTTTGGGGTCGCCGTTTATAAATATAAAGTTCAAATTTCAAAAAACAAAATGGCGGCTCCAAAATAGCGGACTTTTGGAAAAACGTGAGTTATTCCCGAATAGATACCGTCCCATACTGGTTTTGATCGCTCACTTAAATCGTCCCAATTCAGTAAAGGACGCCCTGAGGTGTTGATTCCTATTGGTTCCGTGTTTTCCATTTCTTACTTATTTGTTAACGGCACACAAATGTTGAGCCAATTATCAAACTTTGCGAAAAATTGCGTTTCGATTCTGTGGAGGGAATTCTGTCATCAATTTGACAATCGGTTTCTTCAAATTTTCTGGCAAAATATATGTATTTTTTTCACTTCTGCTTCAATACATTTATGTTATCATACGAGGCTGGTTTGAAAAGTCCGTGCAAAGTCCGAGAGATGGCACCCACCGGCGCGTATCGAGGTCATGTTTAGTTAGTAGCATCTCTTGAATGAACACACACCAAGTTTCAGCCATATTGGTCTATTTCTTTGTGTTTGGCATTCGTGTGAATCAAGGAAGTCGAGTGATTTTCAAGAAATGGACGAGAAAGAATTTTTGTGTGGTGATTAAACATTACTTTATGAGGCAAAACGCCTCAGGAGACTAAAGAGAAGCTTGATAAACATTATGGTGACTCTGCACCTTCGATTAGAACAGTTTATAAGTGGTTTCAAAATTTTCGGACTGGCCATATGGGCACAAGTGACGCTGAACGTTCTGGGCGGCCTGTGGAGGTTACGACTCCAGAAATCATTGATCAAATCCATGATATGGTGATGGATGACAGAAGAGTTAAGGTGCGTGAGATTGCTAGTGCTGTGGGCATCTCGACTGAACGGGTACATAATATTTTGCATAAACATTTGGACATGAGAAAGCTATCCGCAAGATGGATGCCGCGATTGCTCACGCTTGACCAAAAACGGAAATCGTGTTGTGAAGTGTTGCAAGGATGGTTTGCAGCTGTTCCAGAAGAATCCGGAGGACTTTAAGCGTCGTTTCGTCACTGTGGATGAAACATGGATACATTTCTATACTCCTGAGACCAAACAACAATCTAAACAATGGGTTACCAAGGGGGAATCTGCACCAAAAAAGGCGAAGACCGTTCCTTCGGCCGGAAAGGTTATGGCGACTGTCTTTTTGGATTCGCAAGGGATAATCCTCATCGACTATCTGGAAAAGAGTAAAACTATTACAGGTGAATATTATTCATCGTTATTGGACCGTTTGAAAACCGAGCTGCAAGAAAAACGCCCGCGATTGGCCCACAAGAAAGTCCTTTTCCATCACGACAACGCACCAGCACACACCTCAGCAGTTGTGGTCGCAAAATTAATGGAAATAGGATTCCAACTCGTTTCACACATCCCCCTATTCTCCAGACTTGGCTCCCTCGGACTACTATTTGTTCCCCAATTTAAAGAAATGGCTGGCGGGACAAAGATTTTATTCAAACGAGGAGGTGATTGCAGACACTAATGGATATTTTGCAGACTTGGACAAATCCTATTATTCAGAAGGGATCAACAAACTAAAACATCGTTGGACGAAGTGTATAAGCCTAAAAGGAGACTATGTCGAAAAATAAAAAAGGTTTACCCCAAAACACATAAGTAGTTTTTATTTTTGCACGGACTTTTCAAACCAGCCTCGTATAATTGGTTTTTGACAAGTAGGAAAATATATTTTCTTGTAAAAGAAATTTCTATTTTGTCACACACATTTTCTGTAAAAATAAAAAAAAAATACATACACTTTAGTTGCAACAATGTACTGAATTTTTAAAATATTTTCTCCATTTTACAACTTTCTCCTGCATTTGGAAACAATTTTTACCATTTTACAACTTCCTGAATTTTTAAATAATTTGCTACATTGTACACAATTTCCAGAATTTTAAAATTATTTTTCGAATTCAGTAACATTTTACTGAAAATTTTCAAGATTGTTTCAATTTTAGCAACAATTTTCCGAATTTGTAAACAATTTGCTACGTATTGCAACATTTTTCTGAATTGTTTAACTAATTTTATCTTTTTGCAACAATTTACACAATTTTTAATGTATTTTTCCCATTTTGCAACATTTACTTTGTTAACGATTTTTCACATTTTGCAATAACTTCCCCAATTGTTTACCTAATTTTATCATTTTGTAACATTTTCTTGAATTGTTTAACTAATTTTATCATTTTGCAACAATTTACAAAATTTTTAAGGTATTTTTCTCATATTACAACATTTACTACGTTGATATTTGGCAACAATGTCTTTAAATTTCAAACAATTTTGTAACATTATCCCGAATTATTTAACAAGTTTACAATACTTTCCCGAATTTTAAGTCATGAAAGTAAGTCCACGCATACCGCACAAAAACCAACACAGATAACAAACTTGCGACATCTACCAGGTGTACAAGTATGAAATGCGGATTTTTTTTCTAAAAAACCATTCATCCAGCCATTTTTTCTCATCTTCGTACGAACCAAAGCGCTGCTCAGCAAGTGCGTGACCCATCGATTCAAAGAAGTGATAATCGGAAGGAGCCAAGTCTGGTGAGTAAGCCACATGGGGTAGAAGTTCCCAGCTGAGTGCTTCCAACGTGTCGCGAACTGGTTTTGACGTATGTGATGGAGCATTGTCATGAAGAAAAATGTGTTGTGTTGCCTCTTTCGGTATTCTGGCCTTTTTTCAAGCAGCAAACGGTTCAAATCGGTCAATTGTTGTTGGTAACGTTTAATATAACCGTTTCCCCCAGGTCTTAACAGCTCATAATAGACCACGCTCCTCTGGTCCCACCAAACACAGAGCATCGTGTTTCTGCCAAAGCGATTCGGTCTTGCGGTCGATGTGGATGGTGCGCCTAGGTCTACCCATGATTTTTTGCGCTTGGGCGAACAAAATGTCACACGTGTTTTTGCACTTTTCCATTTGCCTGTCGTTCAACTCATGTGGTATCCATCTACCGGCTTCTGAATCTTTCCCATCTCTCATAGCCGTTTGGAAACAGCTTGTTGACTAACGCCCAATTGCTTGGCGAGTTGTTTTTGTGTTTGCGAATTATCTTCGTCCAACAATGCTTGCAATTCCACATTTTCGTATTTTTTGGCGGTTTTCCACGTTCCTTGTCTGCAACATCAAAGTCACCGCTTTTGAAACGCCGAAACTATCGTTCACACGTATCTTGCGATGGAACAGGTTCACCATAAGCTTCTCGAAGTAATCGATATGATTCAACAGCAGTTTTCTTCAAATGAAAACAAAAAATTAATGCTGTCCGCGAATGCTCTTTGTTCGGTATAAATTTCGATCTATTGAACACAACAATACAACACTACGCATACACTTTTTCAATTTATTACTCGTGCGCGTCTGACACTTGTTGATGACACAAACAAAATGGTGCAGTGTCAAATCTTTATAGCACAAACTGCATTGATGCTTGATGCACCATCTGTTGTCTGAAATCCGCATTTCATACTTGTACACCTGTTAGCACTCAATTTTCGATAGTGTGGCAAAAAATGTCTAATAAACAATCTTCAACTAGTTTCTCGTCAGAATTCAATGGAGTTTTTTAACTCATTGCTTGTTCTTCAAAGATTTTTGGTAAAACTTTCTTAAAAAAGTCGATAACTGAACAGTCAATTACTCACTTAACATTAAGTCATTATGAAATTCCAGAAACACAACGAAATTGTATTCACCTTTGAGGCAGAACTCATTTTACACAAATAAAATTCGTCTACTTTTACACATTCTATAAGAGTTTAAACTTGATGACGTCCGATGCGTTTCACGAGAGATGCTGCGAAATGAAATGGAACTTATGAGACAGGTACTAGCGGAAGATGCACCTGAGTGTCGTAACAGTAGAGAAATTGGCAAAAGTCACGTAAAAATCCCTAGATAGAACCTTTTGTTTCTTACATTTTGACCAGCTTTTGGGGACGGACATTTTTCTTCTGTGTCGTATAAGTACATTATTTAATTTATCTATAATATAAACGTACCCTTCAGTTCGGTACACGAAAATATCATTTCCTGTTTTTCTTTAAAGTGTTAGTCATTTGCTGGGGTCGCAAACAAGCGCTGTAACCTACTGACGTATATTAACCACTGTAGACTAACGTAAATAACTATTTCCGGCTACTGTTAGCAAGTTAGAAAGAAGATACGTCTCCAGAACACACAGTAATCTTAAATATAAAGATGCATTCTTTTTAGGTCGTAGTATGTTGTAGAGTTTTTCACCAATGCAAAAGGCAGAAGTGGTGGAGTACGGTACTAAACATACTAAATCGGTAACGTTAGCGATTGGAGATGGAGCTAATGACGTGGCCATGATTCAGAAAGCCCACGTCGGAGTTGGGATATCGGGCGCCGAGGGGCTACAAGCGGCTTGCGCTAGCGACTATAGTATAGCACAGTTTAGATTTTTGTTAAGGTAGGTATTAATAATATATTATGTTTTCTTGTAGGTTCGGAAGTGCATCCGTTGGACATTGTTGTTCCGATGGGAAAATCGTAGACGTTTTGCCAATGATTATTTTTTTTTCCAATAGTTCAGTTATCCTTTGAATTGTTGTGGGTGTTACTTGATGGAAATTCATAACAAATGTAATGAAAGACTGATTTTGTCAAATTTCCACTTTATTTAGTTTCACTGAAACTGTATGACGCGTTTTCGCTATACTATAGCTTCGTCTGATACAAAATGATATTTGAATATTAGGGTTGTTACATTTATACAAATACCCTCAGGTAGATAGATAATAAAATTAATACTATATGCTAATGACTATTGCTGGGAAATCCATTCTGAATATTAATTGTATAAATTGAGTAAAGGTGAGTTTCCATGGGCCAAACAGGTATCTTTTTCTTCGTTTAAGATTATGTCTGAATTTTTAATTCTATTTATTTCGAAATTTTCTAATAGGTTTAATTTTACGCCTTTGTTTTGTATGTGTAGAATTTTAAATTTATCGTCAGAAACATGATTTGATTCTGTTAAATGATTACTGTACGCTGAGTCGTTTTTTGTTTTTTAAAATAGCTTTTATGTTCTGAAAACCGAGTTTCGAATGAGCGACCTGTCTGACCTATGTAACTTTTAGGACAAGAACCACAATTTAACTGATACACTCCAGATTTTTTTGATCTATTTTGTTTTCCCTTTGCGTTTTTAATGAATTTTCCTAACGAGTTGTTTGTTCTAAAAGCTATGTTCATATTATATTTGTTTAAGTGGTTTTTAATTTTCTCTGACGTGTTACCAAAATAGGTTAAAACATTATACTATTTCCCTGTGTTTTCTTTCTTGGGGTATACTAAAGAAATAGCTTTATTTTTTAATTATTTGTTTAGAATCGAGTCTATGGTGTCAGGAGAATATCCGTTGTTAACAGCAATTTGTTTTATTAGATTTAATTCTTTATTAAAATCATCTACAAATAAGGGAACACTTACAAATCTATGCAACATACTGTGGTAAGCTGCAATTTGTGTTGTAGGGGGTGAGCTGATTTTGTGTTTATTATAGTATCTGTATGTGAGGGTTTGTGAAAAATAGAGAATTTGTGTTTGTTGTAATGTCTGGTTATCGTTAAGTCAAGAAAATTAATTTTATTGTCGACTTCTAGTTCCATAGTGAATTTAATATTTTTATGTATTGAGTTTATATAAATTAAAAACATTGTCAAGTTAACGCTCTGTACTATTAAAACAAACAAAGATGTCGTCTACATATCGGTACCAATACAAAAATGTTTTGCTAAGTTCTTGTCGATGTATTTGTTTTTCTAGGTTACCCATGACTATTTCTGCTAAAAGCGGGCTAAGTGGACTACCCATTATGAGACCCTCAGAACTATTATAAAACGTATTATTAAAGTAAAAATAATTTTGATTGAGGCTCGGGTTTATTAAATTTAGTATGTCTTGTTGTATAACGATATTAACTTTATTTTTGACTAGCCGGGCCCGCGGCTCTGCTCGCGTGGACTTGATTCACCACTATCGTCACTGCTTATTCCTTATGTTACCCAACGTAATAAAATATCTCCCATTATTTCCCCTTATCTCTCAATATTTCTCCTTATCTCCCATTATCTCTACATAATTTCCATTATCTAGGCTTATCTCTGCTCATCTCCCATTATTTCTCCTTATCTCCCATTATTTCTCCTTATCTCCCATTATTTCTCCTTATCTCCCATTATCTCACCTTATCTCCCATTATCTAGGCTTATCTCGACTTATCGCAATATTTCTCCTTATCTCCCATTATTTCTCTTTATCTCCCATTATCTTACTATAACTCCCATTATCTAGACTTATCTCTGCTTATCTCCCATTATTCCTTCTTATCTCCCATTATTTCTCTTTATCTCCCATTATCTCACCTTATCTCGACTTATCTCCCATTATTTCTCCTTATCTCCCATTATCTCACCTTATCTCCCATTATCTAGGCATATATTGAATTATATAGAACATATGTATAAATTTATAAAAACACGTAAATCGGATAAGTGGTTCTCAGGTAGACAGACAGACAGAGAGATGTTGCATTTTATATATATTCTAGATAGAAGATTACAGATAACCTGGTCAGAGAATAAATGTTTGAATTAAAAAAAAAAAAAACACGTAAATCGGATAAGTGGTTCTCGAGTGATAAGCGCACTAACGGACAAACACACAGACAGAAAGACGTTGCATTTTATATATATTATATTCTTTGCTACATGATATTGTTCCATATTTAATGCTTTAGGCAGTGTATTGCAAGAGAACGCGCTAGTCGCGAACTTTTCGTCGAGTTGATTCACTATTATCGTCACTGCTTATTCCTTATGTCACCTAACGTAATAAAGTATATCCTATAACCTGGCCAGAGAACATATGTATGTTTAACAAAAAAGCACGTAAATCGGACAAGTGGTTCTCCAGTGATAAGCGCACAAACAGACAGAGATACGTTGCATTTTATATATATTATAGATGTAATAAAATATATATATCTATAACCTGGTCAGAGAACATATGTATGAATTTAAAAAATCACGTAAATCGGTTAAGTGGATCCCGAGGGATAAGCGCACTAACGGACAGACAGACAGACAGAGAGACGTTGCATTTTATATATATTATAGATATAGATTATTATTATTATTATATAACCTGGCCAAAGAATATATGTATGAATTTAAATTTAAAAAAAGACACATAAATCGGATAAGTGGTTTTCGCGTGACAAACTCACTAATGGACAGACAAACACAGAGAGACATTGCATTTTATATATATTATAGATTATAGATATTCTCTGCTACATAATATTGTTCCATATTTAATGGTTTAGGCTGTGTATTGCAAGGGAACGCGCTAGCGGCAAATTTTTTTTCCGAACTTCATTCACTATTTTACGTCACTACTCATTCCTTATGCTACCTACCCTCATAAAATATAGCCTATAACCTGGCCAGAGAACATATGTATGTTTTAAAAAAAAAAAGTACGTAAATCGGATAAGTGGTTCTCCAGTGATAAGCGCAGTAACGGACAGACAGACAGAGACGTTGCATTTTATATATATTATAGATGTAAAAAAATATATATCTATAACCTGGTCAGAGAATATATGTATGAATTTAAAAAATCACGTAAATCGGATGAGTGGATCTCGAGGGATAAGTGCACTAACGGACAGACAGACAGAGATATGTTGCATTTTATATATATTATAGATATAGATTATTATTATTATTATTATATAACCTGGCCAAAGAATATATGTATGAATTTAAAAAAAAAAGACACATAAATCGGATAAGTGGTTTTCGCGTGACAAACGCACTAATGGACAGACAGACAAACAGAGACATTGCATTTTATATATGTTATAGATTATAGATATTCTCTGCTACATAATATTGTTCCATATTTAATGGTTTAGGCTGTGTATTGCAAGGGAACGCGCTAGCGGCAAACTTTTTTTTTTCCGACTTCATTCACTATTTTACGTCACTTCTCATTCCTTATGCTACCTATCGTAATAAAATATAGCCTATAACCTGGCCAGAGAACATATGTATGTTTAAAAAAAAAAGTACGTAAATCGGATAAGTGGTTCTCCAGTGATAAGCGCACTAACGGACAGACAGACAGAGAGACGTTGCTTTTTATATATATTATAGATTAGGAATGTTTTTATGATTTTTACTGTTTCATCCGGGGGTATGCTAGGGAAAAGGTTTTGGACATCAAATGATACTAGTTTTAAATTATCTGGTAGAAAGACGTTGGAAATTTTTTTCCGTTAATTCTAACGAATTTTTTATTGTGTAAGTTGGGGTAAAGTTAATGTTCGTTTTAATGATTTCTATGAGAAATTTTGAGAGTTTGTAAGCTGGGGCCGATATGTAGGAGGCTACAGGCTACAGTATAAATGTCACAACACTAATATTCAAATATCATTTTGTATCAGACGAAGGTATAGTATAGCGAAACGCGTCATACAGTTTCAGTGAAACTAAATAAAGTGGAAATTTGACAAAATCAGTCTTGCATTACATTCGTTCAGTTATCCGATTAATGTACTTTCATTTTTAGATTAGTATTAGTACATGGGGCATGGAACTACTCGAGAATGTGTAAACTCATTTTGTACAGTTTTTTACAAAAATATATGTTTGTATGTCATAGAATTATGGTTTGCCATCTATTCAGGATGGTCGGGGCAAATTATATTTGAAAGGTGGTCTATAGGTAAGAAACGTAAAAATACTTAGCTTCAGCAAATTTACTTTGATGTGTCGTAATGAAATAGTTTTTCTATTGGAGGTAACTCCTTACATGTTTTTAGTAATAGCTCGATACAATCGAGAAAAAGTCATTGTTCTAAATAAGTATGTGACATATTTTTAAACATTTTTTTTAGGTTTGTACAACGTCTTATTCACCGCCCTGCCGCCCCTCGCGATGGGTCTATTCGATAAAAGTTGTAGCGCCGAAAGAATGATAGCCTATCCTCAACTGTACAAACCGTCGCAAAGCGGAGAACAATTTAATATAAAAGTTTTTTGGCTGTGGATTATCAATTCACTCGTGCATTCCGCGCTCCTGTTCTGGTTGCCCATGTTGGCAGCGCAGCACGACGTCCTGTGGATGAACGGAAAAGAAGGTGGATATTTGGTGTTGGGAAATTCCGTCTACACGGTAAATATAAAGTTAATGTTGATTGCTTGACACCTGACAGTTGACATTAATCAGTTATAATGGGATTCTGATTTACGTGTAACGTCACGAGTAGTTATCTAAACGCGGTACTCTTGACAGTTTCATCAGTAGATTTTAGGGAAAAACAAATTTTTTTGCGAGTATAAATATAATTTCCCTAAAACGTTTTCACTGAAATTTTATAGTTTTCCGATCGCTAGAATAAATTTTGGGCATTGAATTCAGAAGAAAAATGCGAATAGTGCAAGTCTCCTTAAAGTTGTAGTAAGTTTTTTTAGCGTTCGCATATCCAGATCTCGATGGAATTTGCATCCTGTGATGAGGCTTCTTCCAAAAGGTACTAGGAAAGTTTTGCAATATGACGCAACAATGAATCGCAGGAAGCTGCTTGTTGCTGTATGTTGAGACATATTCATACGTGCATAGTAGCCGCCGCGCCAAGTCGATGGGCTCAGTTATTCATTAGCAGTGAGAGTGTAAAGTGCTTGCGATGGCATCGTGGTCACGAAATGAGGTAAGGGCAGTTTTGCATTATAATTTCGTGCGTGGTTTAAACATAGATCAGTGCTTAGAAGAAATGACTTTTGCACTAGGTGATGTTTGTCCACATCGTACAACGATATTCAGGTGGTATAGAGAATTCCAAAGGGGAAATTTCACTCTGGAGGATGCTGAGAGGCCGGGAAGGCCACGAACGTCAGTTACGTTATGTTATTGCTGTGAGGAAAATGCTTGACGAGGACAGGCGAGTGACCTATCAGCAGATAGAGGGTACTTTAGACCTAAATGCACCAGCAATTCTTTTGATTCTGCATGATCATTTGCACGTGAAGAAACTTTGTTCTCTCTGGGTGCCGCATCGACTGACTGAAGAGCAGATGACACGTCGTGTGACTTGGTGCCGGGAGATGCTAAAAAAGTTTGATAAGGGGCAATCTCGGTATGTGAACAACATCGTGACAGGTGACGAGACTTGGCTGTACTATTACGATGTGCCGACCAAGGCTCAAAGCAAAGTTTGGGTCTTTGATGATGAGGACACACCCGTAGTTGTCAGAAAATCCCGATCTGTAAAGAAGAAAATGATAGCTGTATTTTTCAAATCGAGTGGAATTGTGGACACACAGAAGACAGTCACAGCTAAGTGGTATACTGAACAGTGCCTGCCTGAAGTCATTGTATCTATGAAGAATCTGCGGCCAAAGTCAAGAATGGACACCTGGTTCCTCCATCACGATAATGCTCCAGCTCACCGCGCCAAAGCTTGCACCGAATATTTGACCACGGCAGGACTGAAACTTCTCGAGCACCCTCCCTACAGTCCAGACCTTGCTCCCTGCGACTTTGCACTGTTCCCGCATGTGAAAATAAAACTAAAAGGGAGGCGGTTTTCCACTGATGAGGACCTTCTGCGGGCTTGGGACAACGAGTGTGCTTTACTCCCCTAGTGAAACTTGGCAGAACTGGTTTAAAGATTGGTTTCGGAGGATGGAGAGGTGTATTGAATGTAGAGGAAATTACTTTGAAAAAATTAAATAAACACAGCTGTATTGCAAAATTTTCCTAGTACCCTTTGTAGAATTGTCAGTTGAAGAGTTCCTGAAATCGAAATTCAAGAAATGATTTAAAATGACGTCACGTTTTTCGAATTGTCAGAGAATTTCTGAAATTGAAGTGCAAGAAGTGGTTGACAATGACGTCATCAACAATGACGCCACAGGAGTTATCTAGACACGGTACTGTGACTGAGGATGGCACGTGTCAATCGGGAGCGGGCGTGGCTTGCCAAAGAAGTAACGTAATAGGTTCAAGAAGTATTTGTAAGTCTGAAGAAGTGAAATAACGAACGCGCGGAATGTTTGTTCCATTTCACTTCTTCAGATTCTAAGATCTACTGATGAAACTGTCACAGAACTGTGTTTAGATAATTACTGTCGTGGAATGTAATGAATTGTTGATTTGACATTTTACATTTTACGTCGATATGTTCACTTCTGACCGGAATTTTATAGAAATTACAAAAGATGTTCGGTAGTAGCATTTAGGAGGACGCTTACGTGACTCTTAGACGTAACGAGTGAATGAGAATCCTGGCGCCGTAATTTTTGTTAACACTTCCAAGGATATGCCTAAAAAATATACGAAATGACATTCTTGTGTAATTTTGAGCCACTGTATACGAACCCTATACCTGATGTTAACAAATTTGGACTACATTGCTATTTTTTTTTGCGATTAGAAGGCAGTCCGTGACGTGTCAGAGAAATGTGGTCCAAAAACAGCTACTTAAAGTGCATAGAATTTTTTTTTATAACGTTTTATGTTTTTAATAATTCTCTTTTAGTACGTAGTAGTAACTTACTTACTTACTTAATCTTTATGCCTTTCTACTCTTTTTGTTAGGAGTGCCCGAGTGCCCGTGGAGTTGAGTTATTCTATATCTATCTTTTCCATATTTCCTTCTATATCCTTCCATCCTGTTTAAATGCCGATTCCCTCTTTTGTTTCTTCTGTATTAGTTTCGTCTGTTTGTGTGAATTCTGCATCTTGTTCCGGTATTATGTCTCTATGTTGATTTCTGCATGCTTTTCCTTCTAATTTTATACATCCATTTCCTTTCCTTTCTGTTTCAGTGATTCCTACATAGTGCATTTTTTGTTCTTCTGTCAGTTCATCCTCTTTTCCGTTTATACCCCTATTATTGTTGGTATCTCTTCTGATCTTGTTATGTCTGACATTTGCTCTCTGATCATTTCTATCAAATTGTCTAATCCACTCTTTCGTTTTTCTCTTTCTGTGGTGTTTTTATCAGCATTTTACTCTTCTTGAATAATCCCATTGGCTGTTCTTTTTCTTCGACTCTTCCCATTTTCGAGTCTCCTGAGGGATAATCATCGCTATCCATTGTTCTTTCTGTTATAAAAACTTTACGTGCGTTCCTCGTATATTCTATTTTCAAGACACGAGAGAAGAAGAAGAAAAAAACTGTTGTTTATATTACTTATCACCGTAAACAGTAAAACGATCGAGGTCGTCGCTTATCTTTTCGTTAGCTTCATACAATTTCACAGAATTATTTTCATAAACTCCAAATTTTTTACTTCTTGTCTTAATTTTAACACTCTGCTTTATTTCTAGTCCTCTCATTTGCAATCGACAAAATAATTAAATAGATCGAAACACTACCGTAATAATGCTCGTTGATCAAGTTGACTATTGCCGGGCGTTCGATTCACATGTACACACTTCGCGATCCGAAACTCAACCTCACTTCGTAGTAACAGAATCCGATACCTGATGTTAACAACTTTGGACTACATTGCTATTTTTTTGCAATTAGAAGGCAGTCCGTGACGTGTCGGAGAAATGTTGTTTAAATACAGCTGCTTAAACTGCATAGAATTTTTTTTTATAACATTTTATGTTTTTAATATTTCTCTTTTAGTACGTCGTAGTAACAGTATGCTTAAAAGCCGGCTTGGTTACTAACTCGTGGCCTTGGCCTACGCATTGCGCCATCTGGGGATCAATAGTGTTATGGTTTTTGTTTGTTATAATATATAGGTAAATATATACATAGATTTATTGTTTAATCCTTTTTAGACTGTTAAAAGAATTTTATTCCAGACTGATTTCGATTACCTTATGATCTCTATATACGTGGTGCGTTCTGAATGTTCCCGGACTAACGCTATACCATCAGAAGTATTTACTTTTAGGCTTCGTGACTCTCGTTACCTTTAAAGTAGACACTCTGCACCAGAATGCACTGGTCCCACCGTTTCTTCCACTAGTCGAACATTTTTTGGAAGGTCGTTGCTGTCATCTTTTAAGTTCTTTTTCATATGAGGAAACAGCCCGAAGTCGCAGGATACAAATATCATGCGAATAAGGGAGGTCGATTAAGTTATATTATTTCTGCAATAACTACTACCTATCTTACGGGGTGCCAAATCAGACGAATAAGATGGAAGATAGTCATGTAGTTAATTCTTCGCCAGAAACTCACGTACAGAACGAACTCCGCATTATCGTGATGCAGGAGGAAACTCCTTTTGCACTAAAGCTTTGGCCGTGTTCTGTGCAATAAGAAGTTCGCCTAAGATGCTCAGAAGTGTCCCAGGCCGGTCTTCACGAATGAATTTTTGAGCTTTGGCGATGATTTCACGCATGATTGCAGCAGTCGAAAGTCTTCCGGAACGCTCGTTGTCTTCCATTTTAATTCGCGAAAACCTCAAAACGTTGATAGAGATTTATCTACCGCCACCTATCAGTGCAAGTCGATACTATTTCGTACACTTTCTATATGGCGTTAGTTTGGCAACTTATCGAACGCACTCCGTATCTATAGCGTTATCGCGATTCCAAAGAAATGATATATATTTAACAGTTTAAAAAGGAATACGAATTTTATGTTGCCTTCCCGATTATATAAGAGGTTTGCTAGTGCTTACTTAACACCAAAGTTCTTTTTTTTTTAGTTTATTCTGGCCTACGATACCTATAGGCAGCGTGATGTGTGGCATGTACATTATGCTGTTTAGCAGTGCAGTCTTCTGGCTGGGCCTGTTTTCAATACCTGTGATCACTATGATACCTGATTGTCTAGTTAAAATGTAAGTCAAATTCAAATCATAGAATATAACACGTAGGCTCAAAAGTATTTAGTCTAGCTACTTAAAACACATTTTTTTAATGATTTCCGTTATAACCACCTCTTTGGGTGTCCAGAGCGTTCAGCATCATTTGTATCGGTACCACCGCGTTTAAATTCAGCATACCAGTAAATGATGAGTGATTTTCCAGGAGCAGAGTCCCCGTAACACTTATCGAGCTGCATCAAAAAACAGTGTTTAATCAACACACGAAATTCGATTTTTTCCATTGTTTTGAAAATATGAAAAGTAGCGTCACTAAAATCAGTGTGACTTGTAAACTAATCGTCGAAATGTCAAGAAATTTTGACACGTATCGTTTGAAGGTTAGTACTTCCTAAAAATCATTTTTTTTTTGAAACGGGCGACATCTATGTGTCAGACCAAAAACTTTTCAGCCTACGTGTTAAATTTATTACAGTCGTACGAGGGGCGTTCGACTTGTAAAATCGCCTAGTTTTTTCGTTCGTAAGAGGCAGCAGTTACCGTAGTGCCTTTTTCAGCACAACCCGTAAGGAGTGGGACTTTCCTACTCCAATAGATGGTCACCATCATTTTCTTGTACACCTAACGTCGCCGTATTAAAAGATTAAAAACGTTTCTCACTCTATCGGCTGCTGCAAGAATTACTCCGTGCGGCGTACGATGCTGCCATCACCGCCATTCACAAAAAAATGCCCGCATACTTTAACCTCAACTATGTCTTTTTATCAACTCACATTCCCGAAAAAGATATTTGAAGACCATACAACTTAAACGCACCTCGTATAATTGTTATATTTTAATTACCGCCAAAATTGATTTATTATTTACGATGCAGAACCCTAGCCAGGGAAGCCGAGGAGAGCACTACCCCCTTATAAATAATTATATTGTTTCCTATAATAACTTGACACTTATGAAATTTAAAAAAAATTGGCATTACAAATCTGCGATGACCCATTTGATTGTGCCAAAAAGGTTCCCGATGCTATCGTGCTCGTCATCATTGTTAAAGTACCCTTCCAACCGCAAGTCTTGGTTCGATCAAAGATGCAAACGAGTTATAGCATCTAAACACCTTCTCTACCTGTACGTCATAAACATCTTTACTATTGCTCGAAAAAGATGCAAACCAACAATCAGCAAGACCAACGAGACAGACACATGATCCGTTGAAACGGTTTAAGTGCGTATGTATTGTGACAAAATCTGTCGAAAAATTCAACTTGTTTGCTGAACTTTTTCCATTATATTTTACTGCCAGCTTTCAGAGAACTATCACCAATTTCCTGTAGGCGTTTCAACTTACCTTTTGGCCGATTTTCAAGGTCTTAATGACATTTCATTATTTTGAAATAATAAACCTTTTTGTAAATCTGTCAATAAATTTTTAATTAAATAGATAAACGGTGGAGAGATTCTGAGATTGTACTAATGAGTATTCGTTATTTGCAGCCGTTAGCTACCCATCGTAATGTGTTTTAAATATGAACGAGTAACTGTTGTCTCGTGGTTTCCCCGAGTAAACATCAAAATTTTAGTGCTATTTATAGTTTTTTCTGAATTTTTTACATCATTTCAGTCGAGAATATGGAAATTTTCTACCGAATTGACGTGATATAAAATATACAGAAAAATTAAAGATGCAGGTTATGCCCTAACACTTGCAAGGAAAGACCCCCACCTAACACACACTACGAGGGTGGACTGAAAAGTCTTGTAAAAACAAAGTGAATAAAATTTTTTTGCAAAAATTTCTCAACATACGAGGTTGGTTTGAAAAGTCCGTGCAAAAATAAAAACTACTTATGTGTTTGGGGTAAACCTTTTTTATTTTTCGACATAGTCTCCTTTTAGGCTTATACACTTCGTCCAACGATGTTCTAGTTTATTGATCCCTTCCGAAAAATAGGATTCGTCCAAGTCTGCAAAATATCCATTAGTGTCTGCAATCACCTCCTCGTTTGAATAAAATCTTTGTCCCGCCAGCCATTTCTTCAAATTGGGGAACAAATAGTAGTCCGAGGGAGCCAAGTCTGGAGAATAAGGGGGATGTGAAACGAGTTGGAATCCTATTTCCATTAATTTTGCGACCACAACTGCTGAGGTGTGTGCTGGTGCGTTGTCGTGATGGAAAAGGACTTTCTCGTGGGCCAATCGCGGGCGTTTTTTCTTGCAGCTCGGTTTTCAAACGGTCCAATAACGATGAATAATATTCACCTGTAATAGTTTTACCCTTTTCCAGATAGTCGATGAGGATTATCCCTTGCGAATCCCAAAAGACAGTCGCCATAACCTTTCCGGCCGAAGGAACGGTCTTCGCCTTTTTTGGTGCAGATTCCCCCTTGGTAACCCATTGTTTAGATTGTTGTTTGGTCTCAGAAGTATAGTAATGTATCCATGTTTCATCCACAGTGACGAAACGACGCTTAAAGTCCTCCGGATTCTTCTGGAACAGCTGCAAACCATCCTTGCAACACTTCACACGATTCCGTTTTTGGTCAAGCGTGAGCAATCGCGGCACCCATCTTGCGGATAGCTTTCTCATGTCTAAATGTTTATGCAAAATATTATGTACCCGTTCAGTCGAGATGCCCACGGCACTAGCAATCTCACGCACCTTAACTCTTCTGTCATCCATCACCATATCATGGATTTGATCAATGATTTCTGGAGTCGTAACCTCCACAGGCCGTCCAGAACGTTCAGCGTCACTTGTGCCCATATGGCCAGTCCGAAAATTTTGTAACCACTTATAAACTGTTCTAATCGAAGGTGCAGAGTCACCATAATGTTTATCAAGCTTCTCTTTAGTCTCCTGAGGCGTTTTGCCTTTTATAAAGTAATGTTTAATTACCACACGAAATTCTTTTTCGTCCATTTCTTGAAAATCACTCGACTTCCTTGATTCACACGAATGCCAAACACAAAGAAATAGACCAATATGGCTGAAACTTGGTGTGCGTTCATTCAAGAGATGCTACTAACTAAACATGTCCTCGATACGCGCCGGTGGTGCCATCTCTCGGACTTTGCACGGACTTTTCAAACCAGCCTCGTAGTCTGCATTGAGCTCAGAGCACAGAAAAAAATGGTTTCGGACTGTGCATAATAATCATTTACAGCACAGATAACCTCTTTATTCGATGAAAACTTCTACCCCCCCCCCCCTCCAAGCCAATTTTTGAGGTTAGGAAGCAAAAAAAAAGTCATCTGGAGAACAGGACAGGTAGGGAACTATTTCAAACCTCAGCTCGTGTACTTATAAGCAGGCGTATTATTTTGGTGAGGGAGCACCTTTTTTGCGCGCTAATCTTGGTCGCTTCTGCTTTAACTCACTATACAAACGATCCAATAACGCTGTGGATCAGAGGCATTCGTTGTTTTTTGTCCTTTTTAAAATAGTCAATCATGATGATACCCTATGAACTTCAAAAAACAGTTGCCATTACTTTTCCCGCTTATAAAATTGTTTTCTTCGATGTATTTTCACCCTCGCCAGCCGACTGTTATGACTGTCGTCTTGTCTTCGGGGTGTAATGGTGGATCCACGTTTCGTCTGTAGTCACAATACGTCGCCGTAAATCCTCAGATTACGTTACAACTTTTCCAGACACAATTTTAAAATTTCCTTCTTCTTGCGTTTTTGGTCTGCGGTCTACAAACAAGACACCCGTCGCTTACTCAGCTTTTTCACTTGTAACACTGATCACTTACAATAGCATCCAACAAACAACTACGCGTTGCATCTGTTTGAAACTTTAAACACAACCATTACAAGAATCACGCTTACCAACAGGCATGCCCTCTAACAAAATTTCCCGCCATTTCCTAAAAAATTACCAGTTACCAGTATTATCAGTCCACCCTCGTATATTAACATGTTGAAAATTATAATGTTATAATAATAATAATATTAATTTTCATGTATGTAAACCTTTTTTCTCAATTTTTGACAGAATTCGTGGTACCGTATATAAGTCATTGACTGACGTTGTAAGAGAAAGTGAAATAAGAAAAAGAGATCCGGACGTATACCGGGGAGATTCGAAAAATTCGTAAGTATAAATTTAAATTGACTACCTAACATATTAGTAAAAGAATGGTTATAGATTTTTACACAGGGCATAACATCATGTTTCTTTCTCTCTTTTTTTTATTTTAGAAGAATAAAAAAATTTTGAGCGAATTTATATTTTATTCGTAAAACCTCGAATACCCTGTATAGAAATCTATAGGCAGGTGAAGGGTTTGAGCCAATGTATTAGTGTTTTCTAACTGAATTGTTGTTGGCATGGTGGTTATTAGTTTTTAGGCTTTTGTTGTTGAGATGACCTACCTAAGTTTAATTTGTGTACATGTATTTTTGTAAAGATATTTTCTATTAACTTTCAACATCAAATTTTACTTCAGTATATTTCTCAACTTGTCAGTTACAAATTAAGTTTTCTCCATGAATTTTATCCATGCCCATCCGTCCACGATGCGGGGCCGTCAACATGCAGATATCTTAAAAGTTAAAACGAGATTTAAACTCGAACATATATTCACCATATGTAATCAAATAAGCCTTATGTACTCGATCTCTGTGAAACCAAAATCAGTTCATCGAGCCGCAGTTAACTTTCTCTATCCTAGGTACGACTTCTATTCGCGGTTTAGGCGTAACTTTGAAATCTGTCATTTTCTCAAAAGCGGTCTCTTTTACCCACGAGAGGAGGCCCTGGAGCCCCGAAACTTTGGTGTTATGTGGTTAAAAATAACGATTTATCGAACCTCAAGGTTTATCCACTGCCTGTATCAACCATCAAAGGATACTAACTTTAGAACACTTTTCGCTTCTCTTGCAGACACCATCCTGTATGGAATTCACAGTCGAAAGACATCTGTAAATGTATCAGAGTAGAAGGGATACATTTATTTTTAAACTGTTGATAATTTGCAGCTTTGTATTCACTATGTGAATATTGTCATTGTCCATTAAAATCCAACACTGGGGGCCGAAATAATTTCTGTAAATTGTTGTATTAGTTACCGAACTATTTGATGAGATTAACTGTTAAGGCAATATGTCAGACATGCTCGTCATCTGATGGTAAAGTTCTTAAATTTATTTTTCTTTGTTGAAAATGCCATGAAAATAATAATTCTCGCGTCAATACCAAGCGATTAGTACAACTATAATAAAAGTTTCCAGTATTACGCGGGGCGGTTCAAAAAGTATCGCTGAAATCACAGCATTACATGAAGTTAATACCCTAACAATTTGAAGCTCCCTCGTATCGAAGATACATGCTTTGAGAAGCGAAAAGAAATGAATAAATCTCGAAGGGTGGTTTCTTTGAGAATACAATATTTTAATATGAAATAGTTATTTTGATCCTGAGTTTCTCGGAAACTATTGAAGGTAGAGACATATTTTTAATTTTAGCCAAATTCTCTCTATTCCCTGGGTTTATCATTCATTATTGGTCTAGCACAGAGATGTCTGAGAGAAAACAGAATAGTATTTCTGTTTCGGTTAAAAAGGCAGTATACTATTTATATTCAATATACGATATTAAAGTCCATTAATGTGTTAAAATCCGTTATTGTAACAGGTTAGGGCATGGATAAAGATGTTGCAAGTCTTTAGCTTTATCATATATTTCAATATATACAGAGTGTTTTTCAAGAGTCATAAATCACTTCACCTAATAAGTATAAATAAGAGTTATCAAAAAACTATCACATCCTAAAGGCGTACTTAGTCGCATCAAAACAGTTTTTTATTGAAAAAAGAAATGTAAACAAGTCGTAAAAGATACACATTTTAATGTAATCTACAATGTTTGAACTTAGAAAGCACTCTGTATAGTTAATAGAAAATATCTTTTATGGGTTCAATATTTGTGTATCCACGTACTCTTATTCTTTCCTTATACGAACGTATCTCTGTAGTGTTTCTCTTAATCTAACTTCCTTCCGAAACAGCACGCATTTCAAGGCACCTAAAAAGCAACTGCGTCAGCCGTTGGTCGGTGTCAGACCGATCAAATTCCGTCGTTTGTTTTATCCGTTATGTGTTGGTTTGTTTTTTAACATATGTGTGGGTATTTGGCTTTAGAAAAAGAACCAAAACGGCTGGAAAAATGTGTGTTTTTCTCCGACAGAAATATAATAAAACGTTGGATAAGGAAGCGACAAAAATCCGTATCGCCCCAGACGATCATTGTGCAACATAGAAAAAGCGAACCCTGAAGATTATCGAGCAGCTCGAAACAAGATATGAGATTTTAGAAATTTAGAGAGTCGCTCTGTTTTCTTCTGTTGTGTGAAAAAGTTTGAAATTTTGAGGGGATTGGCAAAAACGAAAATATTCAGTAATGTTGCTTGTTTAATCAACTGTAATATTTTATTAACTTCTATTAGGTCAAACATATGTGTTTTAAGTTATGATAAACTTATATACAGGGTGTTATGGAAATTACTGCATATATTGGAACTGGCCTAGTAGCAATGCCGATTGTATAGGATTCACCTGAAAAAGCAGATCTCAATAAAATGATGATGTTGTTTTTGCTCCGTCACTGGTAAACAAGGCAATTAAACACTATGGCCGATTATTAATAAGAACGTGACATTTGCAGTGTTGATGAGATTTAAGTCAATGCATGCGCATTGTATGAACAGAAGCAATATGCTTGCGCCTGAACTAGTTGGTATAGCCTGTCCCAAAATATAAGATCCTGTTTTTGCCGTTTTAAGTGGGCAATATAAAAATTCCGACCCTTTATTTATGATAGGTTGCAGAGATGGACTTAAGAATTTTAGTCATTAATGCAAATAAATAAAATTATAAGTGTTTTTGGAGATGTTTATTTATAGATGCATGTAAAAACAAATGGATAAGAAGTACAAATATACAGTTTGAATGAATGGGGTTTACAAGAGGGGACATATTGTATAAATAAAAATATATTTTAACTTGAGCCTAATTCGGTTTCACTATCACTGTCATCAGCTGAGGTAATTATCAGTGGTTTTATATTATTTACATAAATATATGAATCTTCAACTTTAAGAACATGCTGAATGGAATTCTTTCAGCTTTCACAAGGTATATCATTTATAACTTTTTTTACTAATTCAATAACTGACACGCTTAAAGTAGGAGAAACATTTTGTGCCCTTATTTTTGATTTAACTTGGCGCCAAATATGTTCAATTGAATTAAACACACAATAATACTGAGGAAGCCACAAAACAGTGTGTCTCATTTTCTCAGCCATATTATCACAAACATATTTCTTTTTCAAAACTTCCAAAAGATCACTTTTTTTATAACTAAAGTAAAAATAAATGTCTTTGATTGTGTTAGCCGATACTTGTTGGAAATTCATAATAAAATTATATAAAAACAACACTATGTTTTAATTTCCAATATATTTAAAGTCACTTGACAATTGTTTCACCATACAATGGCTTCTTCAGAAGTAAATAGGAAAGAAAAATATTTAGTAGTTATCCTGGATAAATAGTGCTTAAAACTATCCTTAATTACCTAAGATTATGCTAATCATTTTATTATATTATTTACAGACAAAATTATTTTATGAATGCAAATCTGTGGTACTATTTCCGAGAACTAATAAAGATTAAGTAAGGGTGAATGGTTTAAGTCTACCTGTTCGTTTAGTAATTGATTGGAGTTTTTCCGTTTGTTAATTTCAAGACATTCAAGCAAATTTAATTTTTTAGATTTATTTTCTACATGTAGGATTTTTAACGTATCATCAATATTATGGGATTCGTTTATTATATGGGTTGCGTAATGTGAATTGTTCTTATTTTTTAAATAACCATGTTTATGTTCTTTAATGCGAGTTTCAAAAGATCTACCAGTTTGTCCTACGTAGCTTTTAGTGCAAGATCCACAATTTAATAAATAAACTCCTGATTTTAAGGAATTAAATTACACAGTGCAACACGAAAAAAAATAACCATATACGGACACCACCAGGTGATAATAGACCAAAAAAAAAAAGACCCGTGTCTCCCAGTTTTTCCGAAAGTCATGTATTTTTTTTTTATGGGCCCCCAAAGATTTGAGGCCTGGGTGTAATTTTTGCAAAAAACTCATCATATTCTGAGGCTCATATCTTGCAAACCGTTCGGAATTTTAATTTACTTTCTGTGGCAAAGTTGTAGCCCTTGTCATAGGGAACAAAAATTGTGAACATTTAAAGTAAAAAAAACTTCATCTTCAAGATCAAAATAGCAAAAAACTGTAAAAAATTCGATTTTTTTTTACCTTTTTTTCCCTGTTTAGGCCCATAGCTAGCAAACCGTTCAAAATTCAAGGAAACAACTACAAAAATGTAGCTAAGATCTTAGTAAACAACTTTCTAGAATATATGAACTTCCTAGGAATGATTCTTAACACTGTTTAGGTAGCCGCAAAAGTGAAAATCTTCCCGAAAAATCTACTTTTTTAAAGTTTTTTGCGATTTTGATCTGGAAGATGAAATTTTTTGGATTTTATATGTTCACAATTTTTGTTCTTTATGACAAGAGCTACAACTTTGCTTCAGAAAGTAAATCAAAATTCCGAACGGTTTGCAAGATATGAGCCTGAGAATATGATCAGTTTTTTGCAAAAATGACACCGAGGCCCCAAATCCTTGGGGCCTCATAAAAAAAAGTACATGAATTGGGCCAAAACTGGGAGCCTCGGGTAAAAAAAGACCCGTGTCTCCCAGTTTTGCCCCAAGTAATGCATTTTTTTTTTATGAGGCCCCAAAGATTTGGGGCCTCGGTGTCATTTTTGCAAAAAAACTGATCATTTTCTCAGGCTCATATCTTGCAAACCGTTCGGAATTTTGATTTACTTTCTGAAGCAAAGTTGTAGCTCTTGTCATAAAGAACAAAAATTGTGAACATATAAAATCCAAAAAATTTCATCTTCCAGATCAAAATCGCAAAAAACTTTAAAAAAGTAGATTTTTCGGGAAAATTTTAACTTTTGCGGCTACCTAAACAGTGTTAAGAATCATTCCTAGGAAGTTCACATATTCTAGAAAGTTGTTTACTAAGATCTTAGCTACATTTTTGTAGTTGATTGTTTCCTTGAATTTTGAACGGTTTGCTAGCTATGGGCCTAAACAGGGAAAAAAAGGTAAAATATCGAATTTTTTACTGTTTTTAGCTATTTTGATCTTGAAGATGAAGTTTTTTTTTACTTTAAATGTTCACAATTTTTGTTCCTTATGACAAGGGCTACAACTTTACCACAGAAAGTAAATTAAAATTCCGAACGGTTTGCAAGATATGAGCCTCAGAATATGATGAGTTTTTTGCAAAAATTACACCCAGGCCTCAAATCTTTGGGGGCCCATAAAAAAAAGTGCATGACTTTCGGAAAAACTGGGAGACACGGGTCTTTTTTTTTTGGTCTACTATCACGTAGTGGTGTCCGTATATGGTTATTTTTCCATAACTTAAAAAATTACACACAGTGTTACATAAAAAGGATTTCCCTATTAGACCAGTTGTATCGTTTGTTACGGCACAATCAATCAAACTATCACAAAAACTCATCCCTTTACTACGACAACATTGCAAGTTTAAACCGAAATATAGTATAGCCAATGCCTATGAACTAATCGATAAAATTAAAAATATTAACTTACCGGAAAATTCTAGAATTATCTCATTTGATGTACAAAACTTATTTCCTAGTATCCCACCATATGAGGTCATAGAATTAGTACTAAGTTGGGAATGTGGAATCTTGGCACAATGATACTACTCAGTATATATCACCACTACACCAAACACTTTATTTTTGCACTCGACGCGCGTTTCGCTAACCATGTTAGCTTCATCAGGAGCGATGATTGACTGTCAATCATCGCTCCTGATGAAGCTAACATGGTTAGAGAAACGCGCGTCGAGCGCAAAAATAAAGTGTTTGGTGTAGTGGTGATATATACTGAGTAATAGAATTAGTAGATAAGCTCTTAATCAAGAATAAAGTAAACGAAATTATTAAACGGGATATTTTAGATTTACTTACGACGTGCTTGGATCAAAACTATTTTGAATTCAACGACAACTTTTATACATCTAAAGAAGGTCTAATAATGGGTAATGCTTTAAGTCCGTTACTAGCGGAAATTTTTATGGATCATTTAGAACTAAAAATTTATCAAAACGCGGTAAGCAAAAATATTGTTTACTGGTATAGATATGTTGACGATATCATTTCCTGTTTCACGGGAACAGATAGACAACTAACAATCCTCCTTAACTTCCTAAATAATTTGCATCCTAATATTAAATTTACCATAGAATTAGAAACCAATAACTCTATAAATTTCTTAGACATATCTATATCAAAAGTGAACAATAAACACGATTTCTCGATTTTTCACAAACCTTCACATACTGACACAGTCATACACAATAGCTCATCCCACCGGTATCCTCACAAAATGGCAGCTTTTAACTCTTTCATACATAGATTGTTACATATCCCCATGACTAAAACTAATTTTAACGAAGAATTAAACATAATCAAACAAATAGCAATTAATAATGGATATGACCCCAACATTATAGATAATATCTTGAATAAAAAATCCTTTAAACCAGCAATATCTCTAATTTATCCCACAATTAATGACAAAAAAGGAAAATTTAGTACACTCACATACACAGGGAAAATAACTAGAACAATTTCCAAACATTTAATAAAAAAGAACAATAAAATAGCATTCAAAACCAGTAATTCCTTAGGGAGTCTAAGAATTCCTTAAAATCAGGAGTTTATTTATTAAATTGTGGATCTTGTACTAAAACCTACGTAGGACAAACTAGTAGTTCTTTTGAAACTCTCATTAAAGAACATAAACATATTTATTTAAAAAATAAGAACAATTCACATTACGCAACCCATATAATAAACGAATCCCATAATTTTGATGATACGTTAAAAATCCTACATGTAGAAAATAAATCTAAAAAACTAAATGTGCTTGAATGTCTTGAAATTAACAAACGGAAAAACTCCAGTCAATTACTAAACGAACAGGTAGACTTAAACCATTCACCCTTACTTAATCTTTATTAGTTCTCGGAAATAGTACCACAGATTTGCATTCTTAAAATAATTTTGTCTGTAAATAATATAATAAAATGATTAGCATAATCTTAGGTAATTAAGGATAGTTTTAAGCACTATTTATCCAGGATAACTACTAAATATTCTTCTTTCCTATTTACTTCTGAAGAAGCCATTGTATGGTGAAACAATTGTCAAGTGACTTTAAATATATTGGAAATTAAAACATAGTGTTGTTTTTATATAATTTTTAAAAATAAACGTCATTTTCTAACATATATTCTTGTATTTCCGATTTGGTGTTGGCTGCATTAGGAACCTTATTTAGTAGGCGACTGTGATAACTTGCATTGTCCATAACTATAACACTCTGTTCGGGAATATTTGGCAAAAGGGAGTTTTGAAACCAGTTTTCAAAAACTTTTGCGGTCATGTTTTCGTGATAGTCCAAACTAGAATCTTTTATGTTTTTTGCAGATAATAGTAGACAATTTAAAACCCAGCCCTTTTTAGATCCAGCATGCAAAATGGTTATTCGTTTACCCTTATTTGTATGTGTTAGTCTGACATTTTGTACCGCTGTCAACCCACCCTTTTTGCACAGTGTCATGGGTATCGAACCACGTTTCGTCAAGGTAAATTATTGGCCAATACTCTGATTGATACTTTTTAATTTCTTATAAATAAGTATGTCGCCAGATTCGTAATATTTGTGACTCCATCACTACTTGCCTTTTGTTGATTTTTCGGAACGTGAATCCTATTAAGAGAATTCTATGAAGGGTTGATCAGCCACAATATACATTGATCCCGTCCTGCACCAATCTTAATTTTATCTTGTCTAGTGTCGGCACCAACTGCTCTTCATACATAGAATATATTTTTCTCCTGATGACGTCTTTTTCACAATCGTCTACATGGTGGTGATGATTTTCCTACAATACCCTTAATCGTAGAAATTCGGGTTTTTGTTAGTTCACTGGTCTCTTGCAAAGCACTTTGTTTATTCAAATTTCTTTTTACCAAACTGTCGTAAACATTTTTCACTATTTGTTTAGCGTCAAGTGATAAATATTTTCTCTTGCGATAGCCAATTTTCCCGATCGGACGCCACATAATTCAAATAGAACCGTTAGGTTGTAAGTTGTAGGTAAAACTAAAAATAAAAATAATAAAAAGTATCTTTCGAATCTTAATAGGGACCTGTGGTCATTAGGCCTATATTATCAAATACTTAAAGGGCTCCAAACCGGGTTGCCAGGTAGTAAATATATAGGTAAAAATAGATCCAATATGATTACAGGTGCAAGTGAGGGCGGCATACAAAGCAGGTAAAATAAAAATACGTTTATCGTAATACCTGGCAACTATGCACAAAACCTTAATAGGGTCGTTTATTGCCCTAATGAAAAAGCAAAAAGGCAGGATCATATATCTTGGGATGATTTACTTTACGCTGTCGGCCTTTCGGGTGCGAGTGGTTTAACAATAAGATCTAATTTTGCCCTTTTTTTAATTTTTCAAAAATTTTCGAATTTGAAAAAATGTATCGAATTTTTTTCGATATATGCAGTGATTTCCATAACACCTTACGTAGAGTAACAGAAGAGAATAGAGCCTGTCTAAAAAATATGTTAAAAAAGTTGAGCATCATCATTTTTAAGGAACCAAAATGAGTAGTGCTTCCTTTTAATTTAAAAATACATTTAGAAAAGAATAGTTTTAGAGGTTTTTAAATAAACTAAAAAAAAGACGGAGTCTAGTGTGATAGAGAAAGTCTCCTGATATACTTTTTAGCTAGAGTATTAAAGAAATAAACTACGCACAGTATTTTTTATAAGAATTATATTACCGTATGTATCGTGAGTTTTTCCATTTGGTGTACATATTTATTTTTTTTTAAATAATATAGTTTAAATGATTTAAAGAAAGGGACCAAGTAAGCCTCATTGTTTTTGTATCAGAAAGCTTAATATAGCTTATTTCTAACTTATAATTTAGTCGCCATATTTAGGAAGTGTAGGCAATAACTGAAACTAACTGCGCACAAGAAGCAATAACTAATTACCATATACGCATAATTGTAGATTTTCCATTATATCTAATATTTTAGCTTTTTGCTTTTAGATTTTTATGAACGTTTATAAGCTTTATTGGTTTCTGCATAGACTTTTTTTTCGTCTTTAGTGTTCCGTACCAAATTTGTAAAACGGAACACTTCGACGTCTATCTGTCTGTCACAGTCGATTTTCTCCGAAACTACTTGACATAGAAAGAGTTTTGAAAGATAAATTTTGACTTGAGGGGTTAGTTTTGTGGGGTGAAATCAGAAGGTAAGGTCATCGAGTTTCTTTATACTGTTTTTAAAAACTTGCTAAAAATCGCTGTCTCCCCACCCTATTTCTAAAAGTACTATTCAAAAAGTTTCGAAAAAATTCTGGAATATTCTTCATAAGGTATAGATTTAATGAAAATTAGCACGAGAGCATTACCTTTGGTAATTTATGTGGTATATACATATGTATATAAAGAAAAAATTGGAATATGTTATTAATAGTCCATGCATCTATTTGAATAACATTGGGACAAATGATAAAAGATACTAGTTCTACTCGAGACAGAACCTTCATAGACCTAATCCTAATGATATAGAAGTTCACGTTGCAGGTAGTTTTTTAGTCATAAGAAACAAGTTTGTGTCCGAATCTTAAATATTGATTTTTGAAAACTCATTTGGAATGTATTTTGTGGAGTCGTTGATCATTGTATGGGTATATTGGAACACCAATTGCACCAGTTCAACTTGCACTTAGCTGGTTTTTAGTGTTCCGTACGGAACACTTATAAGATCACTTCGGTGTCTGTCCGTCTGTCACACCCGATTTTCTCCGAAACTATTTGTCATAGAAAGTTGAAATTTGGTAGTAATATAGGAATTGATGGCGTCATCAGAGCCATGTAGTTTTGAAAGTTCAATTTTGACTTAAGGGGTTAGTTTTGGGGGGTGAAATCGGAAGTGAAAAAAAAAATTTTTTACTAGGTAATCGAGTGTGGTGTCAAATGAAAGCTTGTGAAAACACGAGTAAAAAATATATATATAATGTAATACTTGCGCGCACTTTTCTTTGTATTATTTTTAAAAAATCGCGAAAAATCGCTGTTTCCCGCCTTATCTCGAAAAGTACTTATCAAAAAATTTTGAAAAAATTCCGAAATATTCTCCACGGGGTATAGATTGAACGAAAATTATCACAAGGGCATTTCCTTTAATAATTTTTCTGGTATTTAAAAAAAAAAAAAAAATTTCAAGATCATCAGATTTCAGTAAAGATTGGAAACAACCTTTGTTGCAAATTCATTTGGGGTGTGTTTTGTGAAGTCACTGATCATTTTATACCACCATAACAAAATTTTTTATTTTAAAAGCAATCAACGTACGGAACACTAATTGCGCAAGTTCAACTTGCACTTGACCGGTTTTTATTTTTTATGGACAATATTGACAAAATTCGTTTAAAAAAAAAAGAGTAACCACAAAGAAGTGTGAATTTTAGCCCATTTTTGCAGCCTTCATAACTTGGAGACAAAAAAAGCAAACTTAACGTAAAATGTCTTAAATTAAAACTATCTAGAAGAATCTATTTTTCAATTTTTTTATTTAACGGTAACCGCCACCTATTTTGGGGGTTAAAAGTTAAAAATGTAAAAATAAATAAGATTTTACCGCAAAATTAAAAGTTATTTTTTAGATTAAAATAGCTCCCACATTAATTTCAACACCCTCTTAGGGGATGGTTATCACTTAGCGATAAGTTTAGAAAACGTATAAGTCCAGCGCTATATTCTCAGTATTTTTATTATTCTTCGTATTTTTTTTTTCCCTAGTCTTGGGAGTCATGTTTGTGAGTATGGCAGGATCCCCTATTAATTGCGGCTCCCTTTTAAAGGGTGGTTTTTGATTGAGTATACGGTATTGGGTAGAGAATATGTAAATAATTAAAACCTATTTTCATGACTTACACATCATAAATATTTTCTGTTATAAACTTATTTATTTTCACCCTTTTAATAAGGGGTCGTCATCATCATCCTCTCTTCACCCACTACTAGACATAGGCCTCTTTCATGTTCCTCCATCTTCTCCTGTCCTGTGCCACTTCATACCATCGCCTGCCTGCTTGTCCAACCAACTCCCACTTGAGGGATGCTGCTCTCTCTATGACATCTGTAACCCCCGTTCTGAACCTTTTGTGAACGTTTCAGATTCTATCTCTTATGCTCACCCCCCAGCATTGCTCGTTCCAATCCACGTTGTGCTACTCTCAACTTTCTGATATTGTCTTCCGTCAAGGAAAGAAAGAATTTGGGATATCTTTGTTTCTCAAGATCCATATCATTTTGCCAAACGCAGCCCAGCCCAATCGGATGCTTCAATGTATTTCCGCCCGTTGGTTTGTTTGCTTTGCCTAGTTTAAGAAGATGCTCCAAATATACATATTCCTGTACATTGGTTAATGTGTTATTAATTTTCTTTATCTTTCTTCCTTATATTAATAATCTGCTCGTAGAGATTAAAATTCCAGTGTATAGTTTTGCTAACGACATAAAATTTTTTTGAACGGAAATCGTTTTAAATGATTTATCCCTGAGACGTGAATAAATAAAACAATCTCTGGGTAATTTTTTCACGAACACAATATCTTCCTTAGCGATGGAAGAAAGAAAATCGTTAGCTAGAACTTTAAGAAATATTCTTCTTATCATATAATGTGTGTAATATTTTGTAGAAGAATAAAAAAAACTTCCAGCGTTATAACAATAGATATATTCTTTCGTTCGGATTTTGTGGGCCCAATAATATTATTTTCGAAATATATAAGTTCTTATGCAAAAAGAAATAAAGCTTATAAATAATATTAATTTTAATCAATTTTACAAGTCTGCGTAATCTTTTTACTTTTTTACGAATGTTATAACTTTTTACATTTGTCTTAGACTGAACATGTATAGTGAATTTGATAAAACTCACTCAAAGTATAGTGATGCTTCCGCTTTAAAAAAAAATCTGTGTTTTTGAAAATAAACGTAAGAAAATTGAAAGTTTTCCAGAGTTATCATTTAAGCAGTGCTTACCTGGAAATGAAATAAAACAATGTTAACTTTTCCAAATTCTTTATGAATACATGTAGAGCGCAAAGCGATGTTTCTAAAAACCAGAATCTTTAACATTGTTAGCGTGTACAGTCGGGCCATAGTTCGCCCAGTCCGATCAACGTCGATGATCGCTTGGCATCTTCGAAGCATACTTTCGACCAAATATCCCGCACATGTTGGGGCAAAGATTTTCAAATTGTCCGAATTTGCCGTGACAGCTGCTTCACTGTACACCTTTTTACTACGAAACTTCTGCTTCATGTATGACCACATGTTCTCGATTAGTTTTTGATCGAGCTACTGAAATGGCCAATCTAGTGTGACTATACCGGATTTCCATTTTCACTGGCTACCCGTTGTATTCCTATGTTTGGAGTTGTTATCCTTTTAAAGACTCCACTCCTCATTTTTATCCATTAACCATAGACAGTTGGTATTAATGCCTTTTTATAAATTTGGAGCATTTTTTTCAGCTCTAAAATTGTAGGAAAAGATGAAGGGTCTCCCCAAACCTTTATCCAAAAGACAATCCTAAATATGGATTTTTACGGCGTGTTTCACGGTGCGCTAAAATTTTCATTTCCGTAGGTTTCAGTGTAAAACTGTTTTGCTTTGCCTGATAAAATTTCGTAGGAAATTGGGACGTGCCTTGATCGTTGCGTACAAAACCATGTATACAAACGAGTTTCCATTTCTGGATATTCGGCTTTTCGTAAGGTTTTTCTGATGCCAGGACCGGAATCACATTTGGAAATAAATCTAAAAGAAGTTACACGTCCATAGTGAGTGTCCAAAATTATCTTTAAAATAAATCATATATACATACCTTTTGATTTTCCCTTGCTTCTTTTTTATATCCGAAATTGTGGATATTCCTACTTCGTATTCATTTGCCAACACTTTTCCGCTTCCACCAAGAACTAGTCTTTCTAATATATCGGACTTTTATTTTATTGTTAGTGTAATATGTTTTCTTTTAGAAGGCATTTTAATATGTAGGTACATATACGTAAAAAAACGTTTACATACTTATATGAACCACATAAAGTAAAATAGAATGTAGGAATGTTGTACTTGTGACAATAAACAAACAACTACAAAATCCTTAATCTTTAGACGCGATACGCGATGCGTTGTAGGCAAACCAAAGGCACCTACGGTTTGTGTGAATCCCAGATGTATTAGACTGGAAGTTAGGGGAATCCCCTCACTATCGATTTTAGTTGTCCCATGTAGTAAATTAAGTCTAAAAACGCAGGTCCGGATTATTAAAGAATCCGGTTTAATGGAGATCCGGATTATTGAGGTGGCACTGTATATATATATATATATATATATATATATATATATATATATATATATATATATATATATATATGTATATACATATGTATATATATATATATATATATATATATATATATATATGTATATATATATATATATATATATATATATATATATATATATGTATATATGTATATATATATATATATATATATATATATATATATATATATATATATATATATATAAAATAATTCATCATGAGAAACACTTACCATCGACACTGGCATCATCCTCTTCAATCTCGATATTGTCGTTGGCGATCGCGTCACATACTGTGGGTGGCAGTTGATCTCCCTCGAACTATTTAAAATCATACTGGCCATCATTTAACACCCAACCATTGTCTTCTGGACTCAAAATTGTTGGTATCTTCAGATGTGCGTTCCTCCAAATACTTGCAATATGTTTGGTTTTCCACTTCGCTTGCATACCTTCGAAACGTTGAGAGAAAAATGAAGAACAACGTCACAGGTACAGAAAAATAAGCAATGGTCCATTTATGAATCGGACTCCTTAAAATTTAAGAATAGTCAAAGTGGTACGTTCTACAGAATCTCGATATTTTTCACAGTGTTCGTCAAAACGAGTCGGAGAATAATACCTGTGTCACAGGTACAGACGAATCTCCCTAGATGTGACTTCTCTACAAAATTAACAAAGGGCCATTATATTCTACATAATGTTACCTTCAATGTGGTCCATAGATCCCCAATATGCGTTCTCTCTCTAACCCGCAGGCCGCTATATAACTGTCTCGCTCGCACTAACGTAGGAACGTTTTTCGCTCTGGCAGACAGTTTAGTGATGGAATTTTGTTCTGGCTTCTTATATTACCTATCCTACATACATTTTATTTATTCTGTTAAAATTAGTAATTTTGGGGTAGTATACCCCGCCCTTAGGGGGCTGCCAGAATCGACTTTTATTGATCAGCAGGTATATAAGATTTAGTACCTAAATTTTCACGGCTGTTGAAATGACAACTTGAAATACGTTACTGGCTCTTCCTCTAAGTCTTAAGTGCCTGAAAATAAACTAAATTTGGTTCACAACAGGTCGTAACTATTAAAAAAAGAAATTGTATGACGTAAATGTGTTTTATTCCATTTCCGCATAGAAGACAAAGATGCGCGGCCGTTTTTGAAAATAGCAAATTCAAAATATGTTCAAACTAAGATGTTAAGTTAACATATAAGTTAGTCTAACTGCATGTAAGGTGAATCTGATAAGAATATCATGTAACGTAGTATACCATTAGACTGTTACAGTTAGTTTTTTGAAAGTATTTTTCTTATATTACTCGAGCATGCAAGTAATCCACATTTTTTTTTAATATCAATTTTTAAATAAGTTATTACCTCTTTTATTGGTTTTTTCCATAACGCTATTTAATAAATGCTTTAAATTCTCTTGATTGATTGATTTTTATAAGACTGTATCATAGAGAGAAGAACGAAAAGAGTCATTAATTTCGTATAGAAAACTGTCCAAAAAATTTAACGTCCCTCGATACTAGCGACATTATTAGCAATAGACCTAACCTACCTTTTTAAAAGCTCGTAAGTGCAGGCATCTGTTTTACCCACCGATCAGAGAAAGCCGTTCATTTAAAAAGATTAACATAAGTAATCGCACGCTGTACTTTTTTAAACAAATTAATTTAAAAGATATGAGATAGGAATAACTCTTCTATTTTTAGTGTTCCGTACGGAACACTTATAAGATGACTTGGGTGTCCGTCTGTCTATCTGTCACACCCGATTTTCTCCGAAACTATTGGTCATAGAAAGTTGAAATTTGGTAATAACATAGGAATTAATGGCCTCATCAGAGCCATGAAGTGTTAAAAATTAAATTTTGACTTAAGGGGTTAGTTTGGGGGGTGCAATCGGAAGTGAAAAAAAAAATTTTTGTTACTAGGTAATCGAGTGTGGTGTCAAATGAAAGCTTGTGAAAACACGATTAAAATATATATATATATATATATATATATATATATATATATATATATATATATATATATATATATATATATGTAGTAGTGGTTTTTCGGGTATCCCGTGTTAGCTTGAAGTCCCTTGATGGACGGTTTCGCTGACGTTTCGATGGAATCTCATCCATCTTTTTCAAAGCGTTGATCACTGGTCGGTGTCTTGGCGTTGAATGTCGAGACTGGCCCTGAGTGCGCCGGTTTTACGTGCCCGGGGTTGTTTCTATTGGTCGGACGGATCCGGCCAATAGAGGCTCGGCTTTGGCTGCGCGTTGTCGGTCCTGTGGTTCTTTGTGATGTTTGTGTTGGTGAAGTAACATACGGTTGAATTATTGTTTCTCTTGGTTGGACTTGGTACTGGGATAGAATATGTTTCCAAGAGTTCGGTAAACGTTGGCTATCATCCCGATTATTTAAGTTGTTGGGCCTCTTTTCTATTTCTATGGCTTCTTTGATTACCCTAGTGGATAGGTTATTACTTTTTTGTAGGGTTCTGGTTTTGTCAAAATCGATTTTGTGGCCGGTATTGTGTGCATGTTGTGCTAGAGAAGAGGTGGTGGATTTTTGTTTTACGGCGTTTTTGTGCTCGTCTCTTCTGGCACTAATTTTCCTGTTTGTTTGGCCTATGTATGAGAGACCGCAGTCCTGACACGGAATTTCATATACACCTTGGTCTTCTAAGGCTATAATATCTTTTGGTGTAGGTAGAATATCTTTAATTTTTTGGTTGGTTGTGTAAATGGTCTCAATTTGGTGTTTTCCTAGAAGTCTTCCTATTCTGTCTGTGATGCCTTTTACATATGGGAGAAAGGCTTTTGTAGTATATGTCTTTCTTTCCTGTTTGTGTTGTTTATTTAGGGCCCGCCGGATCGTGTTTTGACTATATCCATTTGAAAGTAAAACGTTTCGAAGGAGCTTGGTTTCTTGTTGCAAATGTTCCTTGTCTGTTAGGGTTTCTGATCGGTGAGCTAAGGATTTGGCAACGGAGAAGAGTGGGGCTGGGTGATGATGTGAGCTGGCATTTAAGTATCTGTTTGTATGTGTCGGTTTTCTATATACTGAGTGAGACAAAGAACCATCTAATTTTCTTTGAAGCAAGACATCTAGGAATGGTAGTTGTTCTGCTGCTTCCCTTTCCATTGTAAATTTAATGTTTGGATGTATGTTGTTAAGGTGTTCCAGGAACTTGTTTAAGTTGTCTTCACCGTGTTGCCATACCACAAAAGTGTCATCTACGTATCGTAGCCATGTTTTCGGTTTATGTGGAGCAGTTTCTAGAGCTAGTGTTTCGAAGTGCTCCATGTATAGATTAGCTAGTGCTGGTGACAATGGAGAGCCCATGGGTGCACCTTCTATTTGTTTATATTTTTGGCCTGAATAGACGAAGTATGTATTAGCGAGGCAGTGTTTTGATAGACTGATGACGTATTCGGGCAGGTTGTATTTTGTCTCTATGATAGACAGTGCTTCGGTAACTGGTACTTGCGTGAAAAGGGATACGACATCAAAACTGACAAGTAAATCATTTTCCTCTAACTGCATGTTTTTTATGATTTGAATAAAATGTTGTGAATTTTTCACGTATGATGCGGCTTTTTCCACATGAGGTTGCAGAGTCATGGCTAGGTGCTTGGCTAAAGCTTGTGTCGGGGAGCCAAACGAGCTGACTATTGGTCTTAAGGGTGCTCCTTGTTTGTGGACTTTCGGTAATCCATACATTTTTGGGCATCTTGATGATTTCTCTCTAGGGATAAGTTTCTTTTTTGTTTCTTCACTAAGAGAGGAGGCCTTGATTGCGGATTTAGTGGTTTTCTCTAGGTATGTTGTCGGATCACTTGTGATGGCTTTATACGAAGGATCATTTAAAAGGTTGAGCATCTTTGGTCTCTGTGCTACTACGGAAACAACAAAACACACTAGCAGAAAGACACCAAGATGGTCCTACCATAGTACACAACCTGTCAGACAAACTGCTCACTCCAGCAGCTGAAAAAGCACTAGCCAAGGGTTTCAACTTCGCTATTGCTTATCCTTCGTATAAAGCCATCACAAGTGATCCGACAACATACCTAGAGAAAACCACTAAATCCGCAATCAAGGCCTCCTCTCTTAGTGAAGAAACAAAAAAAGAAACTTATCCCTAGAGAGAAATCATCAAGATGCCCAAAAATGTATGGATTACCGAAAGTCCACAAACAAGGAGCACCCTTAAGACCAATAGTCAGCTCGTTTGGCTCCCCGACACAAGCTTTAGCCAAGCACCTAGCCATGACTCTGCAACCTCATGTGGAAAAAGCCGCATCATACGTGAAAAATTCACAACATTTTATTCAAATCATAAAAAACATGCAGTTAGAGGAAAATGATTTACTTGTCAGTTTTGATGTCGTATCCCTTTTCACGCAAGTACCAGTTACCGAAGCACTGTCTATCATAGAGACAAAATACAACCTGCCCGAATACGTCATCAGTCTATCAAAACACTGCCTCGCTAATACATACTTCGTCTATTCAGGCCAAAAATATAAAACAAATAGAAGGTGCACCCATGGGCTCTCCATTGTCACCAGCACTAGCTAATCTATACATGGAGCATTTCGAAACACTAGCTCTAGAAACTGCTCCACATAAACCGAAAACATGGCTACGATACGTAGATGACACTTTTGTGGTATGGCAACACGGTGAAGACAACTTAAACAAGTTCCTGGAACACCTTAACAACATACATCCAAACATTAAATTTACAATGGAAAGGGAAGCAGCAGAACAACTACCATTCCTAGATGTCTTGCTTCAAAGAAAATTAGATGGTTCTTTGTCTCACTCAGTATATAGAAAACCGACACATACAAACAGATACTTAAATGCCAGCTCACATCATCACCCAGCCCAACTCTTCTCCGTTGCCAAATCCTTAGCTCACCGATCAGAAACCCTAACAGACAAGGAACATTTGCAACAAGAAACCAAGCTCCTTCGAAACGTTTTACTTTCAAATGGATATAGTCAAAACACGATCCGGCGGGCCCTAAATAAACAACACAAACAGGAAAGAAAGACATATACTACAAAAGCCTTTCTCCCATATGTAAAAGGCATCACAGACAGAATAGGAAGACTTCTAGGAAAACACCAAATTGAGACCATTTACACAACCAACCAAAAAATTAAAGATATTCTACCTACACCAAAAGATATTATAGCCTTAGAAGACCAAGGTGTATATGAAATTCCGTGTCAGGACTGCGGTCTCTCATACATAGGCCAAACAAACAGGAAAATTAGTGCCAGAAGAGACGAGCACAAAAACGCCGTAAAACAAAAATCCACCACCTCTTCTCTAGCACAACATGCACACAATACCGGCCACAAAATCGATTTTGACAAAACCAGAACCCTACAAAAAAGTAATAACCTATCCACTAGGGTAATCAAAGAAGCCATAGAAATAGAAAAGAGGCCCAACAACTTAAATAATCGGGATGATAGTCAACGTTTACCGAACTCTTGGAAACATATTCTATCCCAGTACCAAGTCCAACCAAGAGAAACAATAATTCAACCGTATGTTACTTCACCAACACAAACATCACAAAGAACCACAGGACCGACAACGCGCAGCCAAAGCCGAGCCTCTATTGGCCGGATCCGTCCGACCAATAGAAACAACCCCGGGCACGTAAAACCGGCGCACTCAGGGCCAGTCTCGACATTCAACGCCAAGACACCGACCAGTGATCAACGCTTTGAAAAAGATGGATGAGATTCCATCGAAACGTCAGCGAAACCGTCCATCAAGGGACTTCAAGCTAACACGGGATACCCGAAAAAACCACTACTACATTTCACACCCGTGAGAACATTCGTCAAAACATATATATATATATATATATATATATATATATATATATATATATATATATATATATATATATATATATATATATATATTGTAATACTTATCAAAAAATTTTAATAAAATTCTGGAATATTCTCCACGGGGTGTAGATTGAACGAAAATTATCACGAGTGCATTACCTTTAATAATTTATCTGGTATATAAAAAAAAACAAAAATTTCAAGGTCATGAATTTTCAGTAAAGATTGGAAACAAACTTTGTTGAAAACTCATTTGGGGTGTGTTTTGTGAAGTCACTGATCATTTTATACCTCTGTAACAAAATTTTTTTATTTTAAAAGCAATCAACGTACGGAACACTAATTGCGCAAATTCAACTTGCACTTGACCGGTTATTTTTTGTAAATATATATTAAAAAGAGGGACTAACTGTACATTTAATATATATCTTAACCTTAAACTTATCTATATTTCTAATAGTCCAACTTCAACGAGATCATAAACATTAAATTGACTATTGTTAATCGAACTAGAAAATACCTATTATTTTTCCACAGACTATTAATTTTTTATTAAGTTTCTAGTAATTAAAGTACCACGGTCCCAGCAACGGCAATTTTAAATTAAAATTATGGAAAGGTAACGGTGTTTGCGGGGTCGGGTAACATATGGCGCTACAGGTTACGCACCAAACGATCTTTTAGCGACTCTACGGGTACGTCGTAATACGTCGCTTTCGCTAGTCGTCCACGTAGGATATTGTGATATTCATCTAAAACAGGGCTGTCAAGGTCATGCACAGTTCGAGCCAATTTCGGAGGTAACGCCTCCCGCTGCCTCCACCACTGTTAGACGTTAAGTGGCCGAGCCGCCGATCGCGGCTCGGCCGCTTACCAAACACAATGCGCTCCTCCTATGACTCTCATAGCCGCTCCTGAGACTGCGCGAGCGGCGGCAGCAGCAGTGGTGGGGGCAGCCGGAGGCGTTACCTCCGAAATTGGCTCGAACTGTGCATGACCTTGACAGCCCTGATCTAAAAAGTCCTGGAAAAAGAAATCGTACATGCAGTTCACAGTCTGACCCTACTTTTATGGGTTTTTAACATAGTTTGACGGTTAAACTGTGAACTACGTGTACGGTTTTTGTAGCTACGGCTGTACAATATACAAAACTTTTTTTGCCTTTATAATTTTGACTTACTAGATGGGGTGAAAAGTCCCGAAATTTTCCGAGAGATGGCGGCATAAACAAACAAATTATATGATTTTCAGTTAGTGTCAACGCTCAGAAGATTCGTGTAAAATTTTCGTGACATTTTGTCTATTAGTTTGCCAGTTACATCTGTTTGAGTGGCGCTACAAAAAGAATTCGGTGTGTTGTTGAAACGATGCTTTTTGATGAGAAAAAATACAGTCAGAACCCAAGAATGGCTTGAGAAGTGATATGGCACATCTGCTCTGTCGAAACCAACTATTTATCGATTGATTAGTATACTTAAGCATGTGTGAACAGAAAATTTTTTGGCGAGCCGTTTTGAAAAAAGTGCATTTTAAAATTATTAATGGAAAATTTCGAAATTAACATAATTTTCTACATAAATAATGTTCATTAAATTTATTTAAAAGATATTTACATCGTATTTATGTGATATTATTGCTAGTGTAAATAATAATAATACGTGAAAATCATTAATTTGAGACGTGGTAGAAGTCTGTTGGTGCTCTGGAACCAAAATTATGGTCATTTTAAGATTTTTTAAAATTCCAGGTCATAAATCTGCGAAAACATATTTTACTGATTTTTTCGTATTTTTTTAAAATTTCCATAACTTTAGTTCTAGATCATCTAGAAATTTCTTTAAAAAATGATTTTTAGTGTTCCGTACGGAACACTTATAAGATCACTTCGGTGTCTGTCCGTCTGTCACACCCAATTTTCTACGAAACTATTTGGCAGAGACAGTTGAAATTTGGCACTAATGTGCGAATTGATGGCCCCATCAGAGTCTTGTAGTTTTGAAAGTTAAATTTTGACTTAAGGGGTTAGTTTTTTGGAGGGTGAAATCGGAAGTGAAAAAAAATTTTTTTTACTAGGTAATCGAGTGTGGTGTCAAATGAAAGCTTGTGAAAACACGAGTAAAAAATATATATATAATGTAATACTTGCGCGCACTTTTCTTTGTATTATTTTTAAAAAATCGCGAAAAATCGCTGTCCACCCGCCTTATCTCGAAAAGTACTTATCAAAAAATTTTGAAAAAATTCTGGAATATTCTCCACGGGGTGTAGATTGAACAAAAATTATCACGAGTGCATTACCTGTAATAATTTATCTGGTATATAAAAAAAACAGAAATTTCAAGGTCATCAATTTTCAGTAAAGATTGGAAATAAACTTTGTTGAAAACTCATTTGGGGTGTGTTTTATGAAGTCACTGATCATTTTATACTTCCGTTACAATATTTTTTATTTTAAAAAAAGCAATCAACTTACGGAACACTAATTGCGCAAGTTCAACTTGCACTAGACCGGGTTATTTAAATTTTAAATGCACTTTTTTTTCAAAACGGCTCTACAAAAAATTTTAAATTTTTCACGCATATTCTGTATTACTATAGTAAATGATTCTTCTCTTTATATGTGCCATATTAGGTTGATTAGCCATCGTGATAGCTCACTCTGGCATATTCATCCCAATTCCCTGCGACTCGGAACAACTCTTCATCGCTATAGATTCTCGTCCAATCTCGAAAGTTTCGGAGCAAGAGGCCTGCTTCTTACGAACGCCGCGCCTGCCCTCAATCTTTCCTATCATTATGAGCTGCAATAACTCATAATTTTTGCCACGAAAAACATGTCCCAAATATTCCAGTTTTCTGCACTTTACCGTTGATAACAACTCTGACTGTATTAGCTTTCTGCAGTACTCCTGGAGTTAGCTGCTTTTGTATTAGATTGTCACTGATACCTGTGTCGTATTTTCCTTTGTCTATCTTGGGCCACGCAGTGAGGAATCTCTTGAAAATGTCTGGATGAGGTCCAGTGGTTGATCCCATTTTTGTGTCGAATACGCCTCTTAACAGAATTTCCAAGATATGGTGACGGCAAGCTAGGTATAACAATTCTCTTCCTAACATTTGCTCCAATATGACGCATGCTCCTTTGAGTCTTCCCGTGTTGGGTGCTGTAGTGTCGAAGCACATCGCCTTGACGGTGTTGAAAAGACCCCATTCATGTAGGCATTCATATACGGCTACGGCTTGCTCCTCTCCAGAGCTGTTTGCTGTTACAGGAACTCCCAGCAGCTGTCCCTTTTCGCCATATGAAATAGCTATAGCTATAAACTGTCCACGAAATACGGAGAATCCGTCTATGCAGCCACATCTGGAAAGCCTCTAAGTTTTTAACCGTAGCAACCTTCAATGTCCATACCTTTATACCGTACAACATCGACCAAATATAGCATTTTAGCATTCTCTGACGCAGTTTCAGGTTAATGCTATCATTGCAAAAGAGAGACTTCATTTTAATAAAGGTTGTTCTAGCTGCTTCTATTTTGCATGGGATTTAAAATGGTAAACTCTATCGCTTGACCGTTGAGGTGAAGATCAACGTGTACATATTGTTGGCAGCTAAAGATCATGAATTTGGTTTTAGATTAGATTAATCGATTATCGTCGGAAAATTTGGAGTGGTCGCCGAAGTCATTAAAACCTATTTCAGGCACACCGTGTGTATTTACCAGATCTGACCTCCAGCGATTATTATCTCTTTCCAGATTTGAAAAGGTGGCTCCAGAGAAAGATATTCGGCTCAAATGGAGAAGTCGAAAGGGAAACTGAGACTTATTTTAGAGAATTCGACTTAATAAAGGGTATCCAAATGTTGGAAGATTGATCGATTTTTGGAAAAAACATTGTTTTTTTTCTTCAAAGCTCTCAGGAATTTTCACCCTTTCACTTTCTGTAGTAAACGGTCTTTAAACAATTATTGAATTTTTGTAGGCAATCTGTAAATAAAAATCAATAATATTGTTTTTCATAAACTGGAAAAAATTACGGGTAACAATTAATTTAAATTTATTTATTATATAAATGTGGATTATTTTTAAAAATATATTGATTTATCATATTCGTTGATTATGTTATGATAAATGTTGTCTTAGTGAAATAATTTGTTTTGTTTGCAAGACCCATGCATGCCTTGGAGCAGTTTGCGATATGTAAGTATCATTTTATGTGTGTTTCTCTCGAAACGGTTTGTTTTTGATAACATTTTCATTTTTTTTTGACCTGAATATATAATTTAAAATATTTACACAATAACATGTTAACACAATAAATATTTACAAACAAAAAATTGACAACAGTTGATCGTATTGATGGTTGTTTTGCCAGAAACACCCACTACAATGTTTTATATTTTAATATTTTTTTCCTTCCGAAACAGCAAAATATACTGTGTAATATATTGGGGCACATTGGACTGAGATTGTCAATAAATGTTGTTCTCGTAATAAGAGTATAAGAGGTCCGAAAATAAGGGACAACCCGGATGTGTCGCCTTTCAATCACCAAATTAGAACATATACTATGCTTCGCTCAATTTCGGAGCTTGTTAGCTAGCTTGGTTAAAAATATGACAATCTGGCGCACAATCACGACAGCAGCAAAAATTTAGATATGAATTATCTCAAAAAGTATTCGTAGCCAACAGACCTGAGCGTCATCTAATATGAAACTGAATAAGGTTTTAATCAAAGCACAAAACCTACGAACCATAAACAAATAGGGTACTAATACATTCTGTTATTAACGGTTTTTAGGTCACTGTAAAAATAGAAAAAATTGGTAAAGAGCATTTCCAGCAATTTCCTTGCAAACATATAGTTCTAAAATAAACACTGAATTTTGCTTTCTCAATGGGAAGAGTAACCTAATCCAAACACTATTCTATATATATATATATATATATATATATATATATATATATATGTATATATATATATATATATATATATATATATATATATATATATATGTATATATATATATATATATATATATATATATATATATATATATATATATATATATATATGTATATATATATATATATATATATATATATATATATATATATATATATATATATATATATGTATATATATATATATATATATATATATATATATATATATATATATATATGTATATATATATATATATATATATATATATATATATATACATATACATATATTGTGGGGGGGGGGGGGGACATATACTTATATACATATACTTATATACATATATATGTGCAGTCCCCGGCCAAATTATTAGACGCACTGCAAGATTTCATGTAAAATATTAATTACCTAGTGATATTGTACCGTTTTATTATTTTAAATTGATTTGTTTTTTTATTTATATATTATCCAATCAATTACCTATTTATTTGACATAAATAAAACAGCATTAATTTAGAAAAGCATAAGTTTATTAAGTTTTAAAGAAAAGTGAAATTAATGTTAGTAAAAGTCAATCTTTAGTTGAGCCACCTTTAGCCGCTATCAAAGCTTTAATTCTGCGCGGCATGCTATCAATGCAAGATTGTACTGTCTCCTGCATTTGAGGATGATGATTCCACACATGAATAATCTTTTCTAGGAGCTGGGTTTTGTTGGTAATCACATCTTTAGCCACTTCTCTTTTCATCAGCTCCCACACATTTTCAATGGGGTTCATATCAGGGCCAATCCAACAGAGGGATATTTTTTTCTGCCAAAAAAGCTTTAACAGACCGAGCAGTGTGGCAGGGAGCTCCATCTTGCATGAAAGTGAATCGTTCCCCATTTGGAAACCATTCTCTGAGCTGCGGAATCAACCGATTTTGTAATACTTCTTTGTACTGATCTTGCCTCATTATTCCTTTGACGACGTACAGACGTCCAGTGCCCTTGCCGCTGATGACTGACCAAATCACCACTTTGGTGGGATGTTTAACCGTTGGGACGACACAATCAGGATGAAACTTTTCTCCATGACGACGCACATACTGAGCTTTATTCTGCAAAATTTCGAATGTGCTTTCGTCACTGAAGCAGACCTGTCAAAAATAGGAAAAATAGATAAACTTCCATGTTTATTTGCTTTATTTAACTGAAAATGATAATAATGTATCAATTATTGATTAAATTGCTGTATCTTACCGATCTTCAGAAGTCCACATCTTTGTCTTGCCATTGTTTGGCCCACTTCAGGCGCTTTGCTTTCATTGCAGCTGTTAACTTGGGCTTCCTGGCGGGGCAACAGGCCTTAAAATCTAATTCTTTCAATTTTCTTCGAACAGTGCGCTCAGAAGCATTTAAGCTAGCATCCTGGAGTTGTGATTTTATTACCTTTGTGGTAGCAAATCTGTTTTCTACACAAATTTTCTTCAAACATCTCTCTGACCATGGAGTGAAAATTGGTTTTCTACCGCATCTTTTCTTTCTTTTCGGGCTTAATTCCTTCCCTGACTCAATTTTCTTTTTTATGCGTCGTACACTAGCTTCAGAAACCTCCAATCTTCGTGATATTTCTCGGTTTGTAAATGTTTTCGCAATCACAAGGGCCTTCACTTCAGCTTTTTTTACGTGGTGAAAGATCGCCTTTTCTACCCATAATGAAAATAGTCCAATTACTTTTTTAAAACACTGCATACAAAATAAACTAATAACTGAGTAGTATAAAACTGTTAAACAAACAATCACAGTCCATAAAGCCACAGAAACACGTCCGTACCTGACTCGATTCCGATCGCGACTGATACAGGTTTGTACTTATTTACGTTCATGTATCACTTTGTCAACACAGTGTTGCCATATGTTAAAAATAAATACAAATATGTAGTCTACAACAATTCTTTTAAATAAAAATCAATAATATTGTAGTTTAAATATACCATTATTGCATAAAAACTCTTAAGAAACATAAAATTACTAAAAAAAATACAGTGCGTCTAATAATTTGGCCAGGGACTGTATATGTGTATATATATATATATATATATATATATATATATATATATATATATATATATATATATATATATATGTATATATATATATATATATATATATATATATATATATATATATATATATATATATATGTATATATATATATATATATATATATATATATATATATATATATATATATATATATATATATACAGTCGACACTGTTTATAGTGAAACTCTATATAGTGAAAAACTCTTTATAGTGCAAATTTTTTTCAAGACCTAGAATATTTTAATGAAATTTCATGTAAAAAGCCCTGCATATAGTGAATCTGTAAAATAGTAACACTCTATATAAATAAAATTTTTACCGGAATTTTATGTTTAAATTTTTATGTATTTATTGAGATCTTGGCCATTTCGGGTTTCCCCATTTTTATCATTAGCACGAATTCCATTTTTATGACGCATTCTTTTGAAAAAGTTCTTAACGCGTTTATAACGCCTAATGGTTGGCAATAAATCAGGTAGATTTCTGTGAGAAACCCGGGGAATAACCCATTTTACAGAAACCCGGGGAAAAACCCATTTTATAGTCGAGGCCTAGTAATTCGCAAATTCAGGTTCAGTTTCTTTTTGTTTAAGAATCAAGTAAGATGTCCAAGCGAGTGTGTTTAAGTTTAGCTGAGAAAATTAAAGTTTTGGAGGAAGTTGATAAAGGCTGCAAAAAAATTGATGTTGCTGCAAAATTTGGTGGAACCATGCAAAATATATTAACCCCCACCCCTTTCATCCCCTGCGGCTTAAACGATATCGCTGCAAAATTATATGCTTCATCGTTTCATTAGGTATTATATATATATATATATATATATATATATATATATATATATATATATATATACCAAGTTTGAAATTTATATCTCATTTTGTTCGAGAGTTTTCATGCCAATAGAGCTTCAAACATCAGACCGGCGGAAATGAGCGGCTATATTTTTTCGTGATACACTAACCCTAAAACGTGAACACCGGCAAAAATACTTTCCTTAATTAAGGGAAGCAAAAACAGTCTATCCCGTATAGAAACGTATTTTGGTAATTAATAGGCATCTTCTCGATATAGTGAATTTAAAATCGCGTGATTAAAATATTAATGGTTTTACATAAGATGTCGCTTAGGTTTACCGGCTGTTATTATGTTGTGGTTCCTAAATATTACTGCTTCTTAATCCTCCTGTACTTTTAATACTAGCACCCAATAACCCACTATATTTTTTAGCGTTTGCTTACTTCCGACATCAGCTGTTAGAGAAGTATATTGTGTATTTGGAACTAGACTTGATTTAAAATGTTAATTGCTTTATGAAATCACTTGACTTATCGTAAACACTGTGGTGATTAAGAGAAATAACAAATTATTTTGATTACTGGCGATTTAAAATTTATATATATTTTCTTCATCACTGATCGTTAGTTGTCAATTTTTACTTGCATTTTAATAAAATGCATGCTTATGCTATCGCTTTTTGCTTTTAGTGTACTTTTATAGTATACCTATCTAGGTAAAAGTAAAGTCGGTTTACAGAAATTTTATAAAAATAAAGAGACCAACAAATTAGTGTGACTCACAAATAATTCTGTCACCTTCTTACATTCTACTTTTAAGATCTGACAAGTTGGTAGGGGAGATCATAATATCCTATCGCCATGTATCGATACCAAAGGACTTTAAATGGTAATCAGTTACTATGAATTCCATTTTTATAGCCTTTTTTTTATAAACATACCTCATAATAAATGTTTACGCGTTGTGGTGTGGCGGCTCTGGCTCCATGATATAATTCCGTCTTACTGTACCCAGAGTCTCAGACTCGAGCCCCAGCAGTCCAGTTTACTTAAGTATTTAAGTATATTTGACTGGGCCACATACCGCGTTATGTTGCCATGTATCAGACATCAACAAACTCCCAAAGGGAAACATTACTGGAAAAGGCCTGGTAGTGGTGAAAGCCGCCGCACTGTGATCCAGGAATTTAATTTTTTCTTCAAAATTATCTACAGGTCTTAATTTCCAACCGATTTGAATAAGTTTTTTAAAATACTCGTACCTAACTAAGTTTCCAAGAAAATCTCTCGAAGTCGATTTTTGAATTATGGCCAATTTTTTGTTATTTTTCTACCATTTTTGGATCATTTTTAGTGGTTTTTTCGAAGTTTGCAATATTTGAATGAACAAACCAAAGCAATTTATGTTTCTCGATCCACATAATCTGCAATTTGTTGTTTCAAGACCTAAAGATCATAAGGTGAATCGACATAACCATGAATCGCTTTGGTCTGTTCTAATCAATATTTTGAATTGTTGTGGCTGTTACTTGATGGAAATTCATAACGAATGTAATGAAAGACTAATTTTGTCAAATTTCCACTTTATTTAGTTTCACTGAAACTGTATGACGCGTTTCGCTATACTATAGCTTCGTCTGATACAAAATGATATTGAATATTAGTGTTGTTACAGTTATACAAATACCCTAAGGAAGATAGGTAATAAAATTAATACTATATGCTAAGGAATATTGCTGGGAAATCCATTCTGAATATTAATTGTATAAATTGAGTAAAGGTGAGTTACCATGGGCCAGACAGGTATCTTTTTGTTCGTTTAATATGATGTCTGAATTTTTAATTCTATTTATTTCTAAATTTTCTAATAGGTTTAATTTTACGTCTTTGTTTTGTATGTGTAGAATTTAAAATTTATCGTCAAAAAGATGATCTGATTCTGTTAAATTCTTACTGTACGCTGAGTCAGTTTTGTTTTTTAAATAGCTTCTTTTATGTTCTAAAATCCGAGTTTCGAATGAGCGACCTGTCTGACCTATGTAACTTTTATGACAAGAACCACAATTCAACTGATACACTCCAGATTTTTTTGATATATTTTGTTTTCCATTTGCGTTTTTTTAATGAATTTGCTTGTTTTAATGGTACAGAGCGTGAACTTGACAATATTTTTAACTATATAAACTCAATACATAAAAATATTAAAATCACTATGGAACTAGAAGTCGACAATAAAATTAATTTTCTTGACTTAACGATAACCAGACATTGCAACAAACACAAATTCTCTATTTTTCACAAACCCTCACATACAGATACTACAATAAACATAAAATCAGCTCACCCCCTACAACACAAATTGGCAGCTTACCACAGTATGTTGCATAGACTTGTAAGTGTCCCCTTATCTGTAGATGATTTTAATAAAGAATTAAATCTAATAAAACAAATTGCTGTTAACAACGGATATTCTCCTGACTCCATAGACTCAATACTAAACAAAAAATTAAAAAATAAAGCTATTTCTTTAGTATACCCCAAGAAAGAAAACACAGGGAAAAAATATAATGTTTTAACCTATTTTGGTAACACGTCAGAGAAAATTAAAAACCACTTAAACAAATATAATATGAACATAGCTTTTAGAACAAACAACTCGTTAGGAAAATTCATTAAAAACGTAAAGGGAAAACAAAATAGATCCAAAAAATCTGGAGTGTATCAGTTGAATTGTGGTTCTTGTCATAAAAGTTACATAGGTCAGACAGGCGCTCATTCGAAACTCGGATTTCAGAACATAGAAGAAGCTATTTAAAAAACAAAAACGACTCAGCGTACAGTAATCATTTAACAGAATCAAATCATCTTTTTGACGATAAATTTAAAATTCTACACATACAAAACAAAGGCGTAAAATTAAACCTATTAGAAAATTTAGAAATAAATAGAATTAAAAATTCAGACATAATCTTAAACGAACAAAAAGATACCTGTCTGGCCCATGGAAACTCACCTTTAGTCAATTTATACAATTAATATTCAGAATGGATTTCCCAGCAATAGTCATTAGCATATAGTATTAATTTTATTACCTATCTACCTGAAGGTATTTGTATAAATGTAACAACACTAATATTCAAATATCGAGTTCTCATCGTGACTTCAAAGCGACAACATCTACCTTTTTCCGGCTTAACGACCTAAAGTATAACCCGAGTTTTAATCCTCTTTGGAAAAACCAATTTCGAAGATTTAATCCTTTTTGGGAAAAAACAGTCTAGACAAGTACTAAAAATGGAAACAGTCATCGTTGAATTAAAAAAAGTCAACGAACAGCAAAGAATAGATGCCTCTAAAAAAGATGCCCTAGTGGAGAAACTTGTCAAAGAAATTCGACTGCTAAGGGCCCATATCGAGAAACTTTCAAGATCTCAGTCGTCTGAGTCTGAAGCAGATGCTGACAACACCATCATGGACGAAGTTGCATTGGGCCTCAACGGAAGCACATCATCTTCAAAATCAGAAACGCCAGTCAGGACCTCTACGCCCTTCCCTAAGGAAGAAGAATCCTGCGACTCAGATTTTGAGGAACCGGCAACAAGGAAATACAGGCGCAGAAAGAGGAGCAACAAGTCCTCTGATGATGATGCTGCCTCGCAGTCGAAACGTGCAAACAAAAATGCCAACAAAACACCAGCATTCCAGGGCAACGGCTCTACCAAAGGTTCAACTGTAGCCACAGCATCAACTGTCCCTCCAGCCACCGCCCCAGCCACCGCCCTTCTCCAGCCCCAGACAACGCTTTCCACCACGTCAGGGCAGGGGTCGAGGACCAGTCAGGAAGGTGCTGCTAAAAAAAGCTGCTGCAGGTAAGTCGCCAGCACGCACGGTAACCCCCCCCTCAAACCCATCATCATCTAACACCAAAGTTCCGCCCATTGTACTGCGTGACAAAACGCGCTACAATCAACTCGTCTCAACTTTCAATGCCAAGAAATTCAGGTTTACCCGCGCGGTCACCCTCCCGGAAGGTGTGAGGATACACCCCGAGACCCCCCAGGACTTTAGAAATATAACTAGATTCCTGGAGGAGAACAGGGAACCCTTCCATACCTTCCAGTTCCAGGAGGACAAGTTAAATCACGTCGTGTTGAGGGGAGTCGTAGAGACTCTCACAACCGACGAGATTGCTAGTGACCTGCGTGAAAAAGGCCACAACCCTCATAAAGTTATCCGATGGCACTACAAATCAGGGGACCCCATGCCCATGGTTTTGGTGCTAGTGCCCAAATCCGATAAAGCCATTTTTGCTATTACTGAAGTCAGGCACAACAAAATAAAAGCAGAACCCCAACACTCCAAGTCTAAAAATACCCAATGCTTCAACTGCCAATTATTTGGCCACTCATCCCATCTGTGCAGGGCTCCGCCCAAATGTGTTAAATGCGGGCAGGGGCACCTCACGTCCACATGCCAAAAAAACGCGGGATTTACCTGCCAAATGTGCAAACTGCGAGGGTGAGCATACAGCCTCCTACAGAGGCTGTCCCAAACACCCGTCGCAGCGACCCGCAACCAACCAAGCTAACTCCCAAGCCACCTTCTCCTGGGCAAACCGTCGTCAAACGGCGGCTCCCCCAGCGACCTCAATTCCAACAAACATGACCGACGCCCTTACATCTATCAATAGCATGAATTCTGCCATGCAAACCTTCTTTAAAAACATCCAAAACTTTCAAAAGCTTTCCGCCACTTTCATGCCCCTGCTTAATTCCAACGCCCAAGTATGAGTAAGCGACCAAATAAGATCTCTCCTAAAATGCTAAACATCTTGTCATGGAATGCCAATGGCATTCGCGACAAAAAGCATGAACTTCTCCATTTCCTACAAGACCATAACGTCGACGTAGCTCTAATCCAAGAAACCTTTCTAAAGCCCGGCATCCGATTCAGTCTTCCTAACTACACTGTTTACCGCAACGACAGAATCAGGGCCCGCCTAGGGGGGACCATGATTCTTGTCAAGCACTCCTTAAATCACTACCAACCACCCCCCCTTCCTCTTGTCCAAACTGAAGCCACGCCTATTGCCATAACCATGGCAAACAACACCACCATCCACCTCTTCTCGGTCTACCAACAAAACGGTGACCAACATCCCATCGATCCTGCAGACTTCCATCTGCTGTTTGGCCCTGTCAATCAAAAGACCGTTCTGGGCGGAGACTTCAATGCCAAAAACGTTCTCTGGGGAAACCTAGCTACGAACGCTAATGGCATTGCTCTCGACGCCATCCAGAACCAAATCCCATTCAATCTCATAGCTCCAGACGAGCCCACCCACATTGGACACGGAAGACCGGACTTTCTAGATATTTTTCTTCTAAAAAATATCAACCTCCGGCATAACATTACTGTCATTCATGACCTTTCGTCTGACCATCTACCGGTCATTTTTACACTGGGAAATCCGGCCGACAAAATGAATGCCACAGTCACCACTTCCAGCACAGACTGGGACCACTTCCAACGCCTCCTGGCGACCACGGGTCCCATCCCAAAAATTTCCACAACCCAGGATCTGGATTCGGCAGTCAATAAACTGACTGCTGATATCCAGACAGCCCTTGCCCAGGCCACAACGTCACGAACCCAACCAGTCTCTTCTCAAGGTAGACTACCCCCAGCTATCAAAGAGCAGATCAGGGATAAAAACCGGCTGCTCAGAAGAGCCCTCAGGACGGGAGACCCCCGCCTCAAAAGGCTCGCAAATCAAGCAACGCAGCAGGTGAAAGACTCACTTGCTGAATTCCACAGCAGCAAGTGGGAGTCCAAAGTAGAATCCCTCACTACCCAGGACTGTTCTCTTTGGAAAATGGCAACAGCCCTTTCCAATGACGAGCCAAGGTCCATGCCAGCCCTCACCCACGCCGGCACCACAGCCTCCACAACCCAGGAGAAGGCTGACCTTCTGGCAGATCTGCTAGAGGAACAGTTTTCTCCTAACACTCCTGCCCATCCCGATCCAGCCTGTGATCTTAGGGTCGCTACAACCATACAGACCCTAAATCTTGCCCAGCCCCCTCGCAATACGTACTTCACAACCCCCTCCGCTGTTAATGAGATCATTCGATTTACCTCAATCCGAAAAGCCCCAGGTCATGATAAAATTACAAATAAAGCCCTCAAAAAACTCCCCAAGAAACAAATCTCAGAAGCCACCAATATCATTAACAGCATACTGAGACTCAGCTATTTTCCACTCTACTGGAAAAAAGCTGAGGTCATTATGATCAAAAAACCAGGCTCTCCATCCCATGAGGCAAGCAGCTATCGGCCAATCAGCCTACTTTCCAGGCCTTGGCAAGATAGCTGAAAAAGTCATCCTCGAAATCGTCAGAGCAAAGTCCACAGCGCTCCGTGTTGTCCCTGACGAACAGTATGGCTTTCAGCCCCTTCATGGCACCATCCATCACACCACGAAACTCGCCCAAACCATTTCCAACAGCTTCAACAAACGTCACAAAGTTGGAGCTGTGTTTCTCGATGTAGCAAAGGCCTTCGACCGAGTCTGGCACGAAGGCCTCATTCTGAAACTGATCCGACACGGCTACCCCCTTTTCATTAACAAACTCATTCAATCCTTCGTCTCTGACAGAACATTCCAAGTCAGAGTCGATAAGGCCATCTCCGAAGTCAAGGCCATTAGAGCCGGAGTCCCTCAAGGCTCCGTCCTCTCCCCCCACCTCTTTAACATTTTCACAGCCGACATTCCAAAAACGGATCAGACTACCCTACTCCTGTATGCTGACGACACAGCCATCATAGCTGAATCCAGCAGCTACAGAATCATCACCAGTAGATTGCAGCGCCACCTGAACGTCCTCGCCCCCTGGTTCGACCGATGGAAGATCCAGCTAAACCCATGTAAGACACAGGCCATCGTCTTCGCCAAAGGCAACGGCACTCCTTATGGACAACTCCAGCTCCAGGGATCCCGCATCCAATGGGCAACCACCATCAAGTACCTGGGAATCCAGTATGACAAACACCTCATCTGGAAAGACCAGGTCTGTGCTGCCTCAAGGAAAGCCAAGCAACTACTGGGCAAGCTGTACCCAATCATCAGCCGGTCCAGTAAGTTGCAACCAAAAATCAAGCTGCTAATTTATAAAACCATCGTGAGGGCAGGACTCACACACGCCTGCCCTACTTGGTCTAAACTCACCAAGACACGCAGAGCTCAACTTCAGGCAGTACAGAACAAGGCCCTGAGGATGATCACGGGAGCCCCATGGTTCGTCCGAAACCGGCAATTGCATAGAGACCTCGGTGTGCCAACGATCAAGGCACACATGAGGTCCACCAACATCAAGTTCTTCGCAAAGGCGCTACAACACCCAAACGCCACCATAAGGAGCGCATTCCACGTGCCCGCCAACTCCCGCCATCACTATCCAAGACCTTCTGACCCCATATCCGACGAAGACGATGGCCCTCCCCCACCCCATGAAGATTGTAACCTAGATTAAGTTTAGAATTAAGTTCTAGATTAGTTTAGAATTAAGCTCTAGTTAAGTTAGATTAGTCAACCAATGTAATTAAAACCCAATGTCCTAGGTTAAGTTAATTAGGATTACTGTATAGAACCTAGGTTAAGTAGTATAGGAATATAAGCTATCATAAATGTAAGTAAGAGGCATAGCCTAACTTAAATTCAATAAAGACAATGACAAATTCAAATATCATTTTGTATCAGACGAAGCTGTAGTATAGCGAAATGCGTCATACAGTTTCAGTGAAACTAAATAAAGTGGAAATTTAACAAAATCAGTCTTTCATTACACTAATCAATATTAATATATAATAAAAGACTGTTTTTAGTCAATTTCCACTGGTTTATTTAAATTGCGATGACGCGTTTCGCTGTCGATGCAGCTTCTTCAGATCTACATTTTACACTGTCAAGTTAGGTTTAATATTCACAGTTTTATATAATTTCTTAATTATAATATTACACCTAATTAAATTACATTGATAGTATTGGAAAATCCACACAGATTTGGAGCTAAGAGAATAAATTCAATAATGGTGAATTGCTTAAATCTACCTGGTCGTTGAGTAAAGTACCTGTAGTCCTTAATCGATTTATTTGCATAGTCTCTAAAAGGTTTAGTTTTAAACCTTTTTGCTGGGTGTGTAAAATTTTGAAATTCTTGTTAAATGTGTGATTTTCTGTTAATAGATGATTAGCATATGTTGAATTAGATTTTCTATGGATGAAACTTTTTTCGTGTTCTGTAATTCTTTGTCTAAATGTACGTCCAGTTTGTCCGATGTATGTTTTAGGACATGACCCACATGTTAATTGATAAACCCCTGAGTTATTGTCTTTATTGATTTGTGGTTTGTAGTTTTTAAGGTATTTCCCTATAGTATTGTTTGTCTTGTAAGCTATGTTGATATTTTTTTGATTTAAAAATTTTCCCAGTTTTTCCGTTGGTTTGCCGAAATAGGTTAAGCATTTAAAAGTGGTATTTCTGTCCTTAAAACGTGGGTATATTTCTGAGATAGCCTTGTTTCTAAGCTTTTTCTTAACAATACTATTGATTAAAGTAACCGAATAACCGTTGTTAACGGCTACTTGTTTTATGTAGTTTAATTCTTTAGTAAAATTTTCTTCTGATAAGGGGATATTAGTTAGTCTATGTATAAAACTATGATAAGCGGCAAGTTTATGATGGTTAGGGTGGTGAGAACTATTGTGAATTGTGGTATCTGTATGACAAGGTTTGTGATATATTGCAAATTCATGTTTTTTCCTGGCTTTACTGATTGTTAAGTTTAGGAAATTGATTTTCCCTTCTTCTTCCATTGTAAAACTGATATTTCTATGTAAAGAATTAATATACTGTAAAAAGTGAGTTAATTGTCTGTCCGTACCTGTAAAGCATACAATTATATCGTCTACGTATCGATACCAGTATAGGCAATTACTACTATTGTTGTTATGGTTGTTAAATATCATTGTTTCAATGCTGTCCATGAAAATTTCGGCAAGTAATGGACTTAATGGACTCCCCATAATTAACCCTTCCTACGTTTTCTTTACATAGAAATATCAGTTTTACAATGGAAGAAGAAGTCGAAGGGAAAATCAATTTCCTAGACTTAACAATCAGTAAAGCCAGGAAAAAACATGAATTTGCAATATATCACAAACCTTGTCATACAGATACCACAATTCACAATAGTTCTCACCACCCTAACCATCATAAACTTGCCGCTTATCATAGTTTTATACATAGACTAACTAATATCCCCTTATCAGAAGAAAATTTTTACTAAAGAATTAAACTACATAAAACAAGTAGCCGTTAACAACGGTTATTCGGTTACTTTAATCAATAGTATTGTTAAGAAAAAGCTTAGAAACAAGGCTATCTCAGAAATATACCCACGTTTTAAGGACAGAAATACCACTTTTAAATGCTTAACCTATTTCGGCAAACCAACGGAAAAACTGGGAAAATTTTTAAATCAAAAAAATATCAACATAGCTTACAAGACAAACAATACTATAGGGAAATACCTTAAAAACTACAAACCACAAATCAATAAAGACAATAACTCAGGGGTTTAATAATTAACATGTGGGTCCTGTCCTAAAACATACATCGGACAAACTGGACGTACATTTAGACAAAGAATTACAGAACACGAAAAAAGTTTCATCCATAGAAAATCTAATTCAACATATGCTAATCATCTACTAACAGAAAATCACACATTTAACAAGAATTTCAAAATTTTACACACCCAGCAAAAAGGTTTAAAACTAAACCTTTTAGAGACTATGCAAATAAATCGATTAAGGACTACAGGTACTTTACTCAACGACCAGGTAGATTTAAGCAATTCACCATTATTGAATTTATTCTCTTAGCTCCAAATCTGTGTGGATTTTCCAATACTATCAATGTAATTTAATTAGGTGTAATATTATAATTAAGAAATTATATAAAACTGTGAATATTAAACCTAACTTGACAGTGTAAAATGTAGATCTGAAGAAGCTGCATCGACAGCGAAACGCGTCATCGCAATTTAAATAAACCAGTGGAAATTGACTAAAAACAGTCTTTTATTATATATTTATAATGAATTTCCATCAAGTAGAAGCTACAACAATCCAAAATCTAATCAATATTGTAAATCTGTCAAAATATGTTCCAACAATGGCCAAAAATGGCTGTATTAATTCACCTTGCTACCTCTAGGTCTTGAAACAACAAATTTTAGATAATGTGGATCGAGAAACATAAATCACTCTAGTTTGTTCATTCAAATATTGCAAATTTCGAAAAAATTACTAAAAAAAATCCAAAAATGGCCATAATCCAAAAATCGGCTTCGAGAGATCTTTTGGCAATTTAGTTACGAGTAACTAAAAAAAAATTAATCAAATCAGTTGGAAATTAAAACCTGAACGAAAAATGGAATTCCTGCGCTGGGGTCGCACGAGACTGACGATAAAAGTAGCCCTTCACACGCGAAGGTAGGGCGCATATTCGAAGTCGGTCTTGAAATGTGCCGGCGGCATGTTTTTGGTTGACGGGCCACATGAACCGGAAAACTGAGACATTATCCTTATCGTTCTCGACCAGAAAGGATCGAGTCGCCATGCATCCTTTGCGTTTTCCTATTATTTTTATTAAATATAATTTCTGTAGACCCACCTATATTCTTGAAAAATATCCTTCTCTCCCATTCCTGTAGCACTGCACTTTTGCACGTGTGTGTATGTCACTAACAAATCTATAGCTTGTCTCTGTATGGAGCAATTTATGTAATTTGGTACTCGATGGAGTACTCGAAACGAAAATGGTTCTTGCAGACTATCTGAGACTGCCAGGTTGCTGAAGAACGTGTTCTTCAGAAGAACGCCGAGGATCGAGCAGGATGTCGAGATGAGCCGTGAGTATTTTGCACTACCCCTGTCATTCCTAAAGCAGTATTTGTAAATATATAATAGGCTGTCGAAAAAGTATCGGGACTTACTTTCGCTAGATGGTACTACTATACTACACGAAGACTCAGTTGTTCTGCAAGAAAAATGACAAAATGCTTTGGCTTAAAACGACATATTTGATTTAAAAAACTAAAATTGTTTCAATTTTGACTCAAAAATGCCCGATACTTTTCTGACAACCCAATAGAAAGGGTGCTGTCAATTCGTAGCATCAAAAAAATACTGGTAAAGCGTTATCGCCAGTCAAAACTAGGATATTATATTATGGTCCTTCCTTTTTTCACAGTTTTCCATTATTAAAAAAACGTAAAGAGATATTTTTAAGAACTTTTATTCTACGAAGGTGGTTCAAATATAAACGAGAGTTTCTATCTTCTTCTTCCAGTGCCTATCCGTTACCGAATGTTGGCAATCATTCTAGCAATGATAATTTTGTTTGTTACTGCTCTGAATAATCCTGTGGTGGATGTTTTGAACCAGGTTCTTAAGTTCTTTAGCCAGGATATTCGTCTTCTGCCGATGCTTCTTTTGCTTTGAACCTGTCCTTGCAGAATGCATTTCAGTAATCTATATTTTGTTTCATTCCTCATAATGTGCCCCAGATATTCCAATTTTCTCCGTTTCACTGTGCACATAATCTCTTTTTCCTTACTGAGTCTTTGTAGTACTTGAGTGTTTGATACTTTGTCCATCCATGATATTTTGAGGATTCTTCTATAAGTCCACATCTCGAATGCTTCTAGTTTTTTTGTTGTCGCCTCAGTCAGCGTCCAATATTCCACTCCGTATAACAAGATGGAGAATATGTAGCATCGGAGGAGTCTGAGTTTCAGTTTTAAACTTAAATTATGTGTTTTGAATAATTTAGACATTTGAATGAATGCTGTTCTTGCTTTTTCTTGAGAATGATCCCATTGTTCGTTTAGTACCGTACCGAGATATGTGTATGTTGACACTCGTTCCACCACTTTTCCGTTGATAGTAAACTGTACTCTACCAATTTTTTCCTTACTAATTATCATGACCTTTGTTTTTTTGATGTTAACCTTTAGGCCATATTTTTTACTAATGTTAACTACTCTGTTCATTAAAAAATGTAGTCCTTGTGCAGTGTCGGCAAAAATAACGGTGTCATCGGCATATCTAAAATTATTTATTTGTTCGCCATTTAATAGCATTCCTGCTTCAGTATTTTCTAGGGCTTCTTGGAAGATTGCCTCTGAGTACATGTTGAATATGAGAGGTGACAGTATACAACCTTGCCGTACTCCTCTTAAGATTTTTATTTCTTCTGTTTTATCCTGGTTGATTTTAACAGAAACTGATTGATTCCAGTATAGGTTTTTGATTATGCCTAGGTCCTTGCCGTCAACTCCATTATCTTGCAGAATTTCTAACATTTTGTTGTGTTGAACTTTATCAAATGCCTTTTGATAATCGATGAAACAGGCATATATATTAGCATTCATGTCTCTGCAACGTTGGAAGAGCACTTGTACACTAAATAAGGCATCTCTTGTTCCAAGACCCTTCATAAAACCAAACTGTGTTGGTGATATTTGTTCTTCACAGAGTTTGTACAACCTCCGATGCATGATTTTTAAAAATAGTTTCAGCAAGTGGCTCATGAGGCTTATTGTTCTATAATCACTGCATTTTCTGGCCCCCTGTTTTTTTGGCAGAACTATAAACTCCGATCTTAACCATTCTTTGGGTATTTTTCCCCTGTTGTATATTTCATTGAAAATGATAGTAGTTAGTTCTTTCTTGAAATCTTCATCAAAGAGTTTGATGATCTCTGACTGCACCTCATCTGGGCCAGCGGCTTTTCCATCCTTGAGTGATAGTATTGCTGCATCAACTTCATCCAAAAGGATGTCCGGTCCTGTTATTTCGTTCGTTATTTTTTGTTCTGCTCTTATGTCTGAAAACAATTCTTTCACATAGATTTCCCATATTAATTTTATTTGTTCTATGTCTACAATTATATCTCCTTGATCGTTTTCCATTTTTCCTATTGATTTTTTCTTGAATTTTCCTGCTATTTCCTTGACCTTCTTATGTACACCAAATGTGTCATGCTTTGATTGTGATATTTCAATTTCTATGCATTTGTCTTTGAGTTCCTTTTCTTCTGCTTCTCTAATTTTCTTTCTAATCAGGTTATTATGGACCTATATCTGTTCATGTCATCATTTATTTTGTTCTTTCTTCTTTCTTCCATTAATCTGAGGATTTCATCCGTCATCCAGGATTTTCTCTTGATTACATTTGCTGTTATAATCTCTTTCTTTACTCTTTTCGTGACCTTAACAATTTTACTAATTTTTTCTTCAACTTCTGAGCTGTTCTTTATATCAGTCGGAGCGTTACTTAGCATGTCCATGATTTGATTTCTTACTTCTGGTTCTCTGATTTTTCTTCCGTCATAAATAGTTGTGTTTTTGTTTTATTTTCAGTTTCTTCCATTGTACCCGAAATTCGGCCATTAACAAATTGTGATCAGAGTCTATATCCGCTCCCGGATATGTTTTGGCCACTATACAGCTGTTTCTATATCTTTGGTTTACCATTATGTAGTCGATTTGATTTCGTATGATTGTACCATCTTTTCCATCTTTTGGGGCTTTACAGGTATACAATGCGCGGAGGTAGCTCGAAGAACGTATTCATTATAACCAAATCGTTTTCTACTGCGAAAGTACAAAGTTTCTCTCCACACGCATTCCTTTCTCCAAGGCCATGGGGTCCAATATAGTTTCCTGATCTTCCTCTTCCCACCTTTGCATTAAAATCAGAGTTTCTATACTGAGCGCTTAATATCATTCGGAGCAGGCCGCCGCTGCTAGTAATGTTGGTTGGGTTTGTTAGGAGTGGTGAGAACGATCGGTTGGCCTCGCCAGGTGCATTCAGAAGTACATGTCACGATGTCGGAGCGAGGTTTGCACGCTTCGATTGCGCAACGCGTCATTATTAAATTTCTCACTCGTGAAGGTGTGAAACCGACCAAAGTCCTGCGGAGATTGATTGCACAGTTCGGGGATCCAACACCCCCAAGACCTCGTGGCATAAGGAGTTCATGGGAGGCCGTGAAGAGGTCGAAAATGAGAGCTATGATCGTCGTCAACGGACGTGGCGTTTTGCGCATTGGTTTTTTGCACGCACGTCGTACCATCAATGCGGCGTAGTACTGTAACCTTTTGGATGAGGTTAAACTTACTTATCGCCGCAAACGACGTGACCAACCGGTAAGGGACGTGATTCTTCTCTGTGACAACGCTTTACCCCACTCTGCAACTCTCACTCGAGAAAATGAGTTGGACAACACTTGATCACCCTCCCTACAGCCCTGACCTATCGCCCTGCGATTTTAATCTCTTTGGGCCACTCAAAGAAGCGCTGGGAGACCAACGATTTGATGACAACAAGACGGTGGAGGGCTTCGTACGCAGTTTTTTACTGACACAGCCCCCTTCCTTTTACAACGACGATCTCAAAAAGCCTCCCGATACGCTGGGAAGAGTGCATTTCCAAAGCAGGAAATTATGTTGAAAAATCATATTTACTTGGTTTATTTTTATAGTACATAAAAAAATTTAAAAATATCTGGTTTATATTTGATCCACCCTCGTATAAGAAATATAAACAAAATTTAAAGGGAAAGTATTAAGGCTATTTTACAATTCAAGGACCTATTAAAGTAGTTAGCTAGTTGAAATTGTAGGCAAAATCTCCACGGGCAACACTTGGTGTTGAATGATGTTGCTCAGATCGGCATTTACAATTTTAAGGGTATATCTCTTTTATTATTTAACCTCTTTGTAGGCTACGTCTGGTTGAGTTGAAGGAAAATATCCCCAACTTAGAAATCACCACGTATAATGCAATTTTTTATTGTTTAGGAATTTAGTGGTAAGCTTCGAATTGTAGCACCCTTCAACTAGGTTTTTCGGAAAAAAGGGCTTTTTTTCATTAATGGTACATATCCTACGTCTCTGAACCTTTTTAAAATTCCTTTACTACCACTACTGCAGTCAGAAAAGGGATCTATCTGAACGGATAAATTTTCTTAAATTAGTTTATCTGGTTTCGACAGATATTTTAATAATTTTGATATTTTATTGTTTAAAAGAAAAATTTTAATATTTAGTTTTATCATTTCATAATGCATATACATTATTATACAGTCAGAGGGTTATTATAATAGTTTGTAGAATGTGTAAATAAAGAATAAATAACACCGCAATGCGTAAGCTAACAACAAACAATAACACGCCGCCTGTAAAATGCTGTGTAAAGGCCTACTAATGACACTTGCTAGTTGCCATCAATCTATTAACATAATTACATGCCCAATTAACTAACACGACACTGTAATTTAGAAATTATTACGGAAATAATGTTTTCGTAGATAACAAAGTAGTTTAACAAATATCTGCATATTTAAAATTTATATTTACTAATGCACATAACTCACAACATTTTTCATTCCCGTACAAACTAAATAAATAATATTTAAAAAAAAAGTACTGATACAAAATAGTTTTAAGTATTCCTTAAGGTCGTACAACTCGATGGGATTATTTGCAACAATTAGTTAAGGCAATTTTTTTTCGCCTCTTAGTAACAATTGGTAACTGTAGTGCAAATAAGGAAAAAAATTGTTCATCAGGGTACATTCATTAACATGCGCAACTGCAAATCTCAACAACGCTGCCTCCGGAAGCAATGATATTTCATATATGTGGTATTATCTAGAAGTTCACTGACTACCGCCATGAAATCTGAAGTAGTTACTTTGAAGTTTTGCCACACTCTCGTCAACATCAATGGAGTCTCACTGCACCAGCGTTGTAACTCGTCTACTGTGTCGAGGCGGCTACCCTTTGACTTCATCTTCATATGAGTGTACTCCTCATAATCATAGGATACCAAATTGGGCAAATAAGGGAGGTGGGGGATGTTAGACTTGGAATACTGTTGCGTACAGAACAAGACTTCGCCGCGATTCGATAAATGCCTAATTCGTCCTTTAAAATTCGCTTACAAGTTCTTTAATCAATAGAAAAATTGTCAGACACCGACGACGGTGCCCAAGAATGATTTGTTGAATTTTGGCGATGTTTTCAGGCGTGGTTGCAGTAGAAATTCGTCCGGAATGCTCATCGTTTTCCATTGAAGTTCGGCCAACCTTAAATCGCAAATACCGCCCGAAAATTTTCATACCGCTTAATGTTTCGTCCTTAAATGCTTTTTGAATCATTGTTGTTAGGGATGTACCTACTTCTTCCACCTATCGGCGCGAGACGATACTTTTTTGCATTTTTACTATATACCCTTAGTTCGGGAATGTTGGATCGCACCGCGTATAGATAGTTTTCAAGGAAATATGAACACACCTACCATTTGAACTGCCTCTATGATGACTGGTGCAACCAATATCTACTTTTACGATAAGATGTTGCCTATCAGATCAGTCATAAATATACCCATGTGATAGTATGCCCAATTCGCCACCTTTATCTTGAATTATTGCCTCGAAAACTGTGCAAAGCTTGTTGGAGAATGGTTATTAACTATCCGATCTAACTCCGTCCATGCTAATTCGATGGTAGAAGCGTTACTTTATATATTTTAGTTGTTTTCCCTTTTTCTCTTTAAGATATCCTTGCAATAGTTTTGAGAAATGTTAAGGGTGTACGATTTTCAACCATTCTTCTTTATTTAATTTTCCGTTTATTTTCACCAAACTGTCTGACTTATTGCCATCAAACATCCCCCACTCCGTGCCTAATGGTTAGTACAGTGTAAACCTCTCAAGCCTTTTGGTGAGTTGACCGGCTCATAAATATTCTTCTTTGAGATTCAAAATTTGGAATTTCGATTTATCCATCCAAAGGACTTTATTTCGTTGGTCTATCGTCTAGTTTCTACGTGTTTAGCTTACCGTAATCTGTTTTACTTGAGCCTGATTGTTAATTTCGGTTTACTGCCTGCCACACATCCTTTAGACCTGCAGACAGCAATCGTCTACGTTTACACACAATCCATTTTGTCGCGCCACTAAATGGCGGTTCGCTGTAGCCCTAATCGTACTCCCATTTAAAACGATTGGTTTCGAGTTTTCGGAAGGGCAATCATGAAGGACAACAAAGTGACCCGTGACGTTATGCAGTGTATAACGTTCCGTACTGTTTGACAACTCATTAATACCCCCGTAAGATTAATTCGTAAGACGAAACGTCCAAGTGGGCATTTAGGAGTTGAGTCTAAAAGGAAGAAAATCGAAACTAAAAAAATTAAACATTTTTCGACCGAATTTTCCTGCGATATAACGTCTCCGTTTAGTCTTATCAAGTAACGCATTGTTTTCGGAACATTTATATATATATATATATATATATATATATATATATATATATATATATATATATATATATATATATATATATATACATATATATATATATATATATATATATATATATATATATATATATATATATATATATATATATTATATCTGATATCGGACGTAGGCCTCCCCTTCCTTTTTCCATCCTTCTCGATCCTGCGTCGTTCTGATCCATCCTAAACCAGCCGTTCTTTCGGGTCATCTTTCCAGCTTATTTGGAGCCTTCCTCTGGATCTTTGTCCTAACCATGGCCTCCATTCTTGTATTTTTTTATTCCATCTCTCTTTCATCTTATCTCATTGTGGGACCTGCCCATGGCCATTTTAAATCTTCTACCTGTTCTCTTACGTCTATCACTTTGATCTTCTGTCTTATATTTCCGTTTCTAATTCTGTCTTATAATCTTATATTCAGCATCTGGCGTTCCATTGCTCTCTGTGTTTTACTCAGTTGGTCATTATCTTTTTAGTAGTCAATGTCCATATCTGCCCCGCGTTGGTGAGAACCGGTATATATATATATATATATATATATATATATATATATATATATATATATATATATATATATATACGGGGTGGACCATTTATCGTGAAAAATGTTATATCAAAAATTTCAACTTTTATGAAAAAATGTTTTGAACGGAAGTTGTTCAGCTTTAAAAGGGAAATAAAAAGGATCAATTTTTCATTTAGTGGGCGGCGTCAAGGTCGTTTTAAGGTCAACGTAATTTTTTTAAATGGATTTGAAAACGGTGAAAGAAAACTTGAAAAAGAGTGAATTTGTTTTGTTTTTATTTTATATTCTCTGTCCAGTCGCCTTTATTTACAACTTAAAAGAAAATAAAATCCCATAAAAATTTCAGATTTTAATATCCATATTTATTTCACAAACTGTTAAACGTTGATTAAAATACCTTAAATAAAAAATTAAAAATTCTGAAATTATGACCAGAGCTTTATTTTAATAAAAAACATTTTTTTCTTTTAACATTTTTCACCTAAGTTACTACGAATTAAGTTAAAGATCATTGAAAATCTATCTTTTTTATTTACTGACTTTAATAACTTAGGTCAAGGGAAAAAAAATTTCAAATAAAAAATGCTTGTTTTTTTTCTGATAGAATAAATATGTGTTGACTTTGAAATTACCTTGATGCCGCCCATTAATTGAAAAATTGATCCTGCCAATTTATTTCCCCTTCAAAACTGAACAACTTTTGTTCAAAACATTTTTTTTATAAAAGTTGAGGTTTTAGATATAATAACATTTTTCACGATAAATGGTCCACCCTATATATATATATATATATATATATATATATATATATATATATATATATATATATATATATATATATATATATATATATATATATATATATATATATATATATATATATATATATATATATATATATATATATATATATATATATATATATATATATATATATATATATATATATATATATATATATATATATATACATACATATATACAGGGTGCTCCATATGTATGGAGTAATGATTACACAGCATTTATTAATCAGTGTATCAAAACAATGTTTAAATAAAATAATTAAATTGAACTGTTTTAGAATTATTGTTTGAAATCAAGGAGATCAAATTATTATTTTGTTTTATTATACTGAATAATAGATAGTCATTTTCAAAGGCCATAAATGATAAACGTGTGGACAGGTATTTGTGGACGTCATATCATTGGTCCCTTTTTTATCTGTGGAAATCTTACAGGACAGCGGTATTTACAGTTACTCCAAGAGCAAGTTATTCCAACTTGTGCAGGTCTTTTTCCCGATGAAAATAATTTGAATACCCCTAACAGGAATCTGTGGTATCCACAGGACGGAGCACCTCCTCACTATGAAATCGATGTTCGTAGATGTTTGGATGCGATTTTTCCTAATCGATGGATAGGCAGACGAGGTGCTGTAGAATGGCCTGTAAGGAGTTCCGACCTTACGCCACTCAATTTTTTTTATGGTGTCATTTGAAAACCAAAGTTTACCGAAGTCGACCTAAAACTGTAGAAGATTTACAACAAAGAATTCAGTATGAATTAGCATAGATCACCACATATTCTCTGCAAAACGCTGTTCAGGGTGTTTATAACAGATTGGGTCATTGCCTTGCTGTTAACGGCAGACATTTTGAGCAATTGTTACCTTAAAAATAAACCTATAGTATTTTAAATTTCAAGTGATAATAACTCCAAAACAGTTCAATTTAGACATATACTCGTAGTATGTTAGAAAAATAATATCTAGAAATTTTAGTAGGATTCAAAAATAAAATAATACACAGGGCTTTCCATTTTAAAAAAATCAGGATGGCGTAATTTCTTCGAATTGACAGTTCAAAACATTTTATTGTCAACGTCAGCATGTGCGCCTAGAACTTTTATTTAAACCCTTTTTTGATACACTGATTAATACTACTCAGTATATATCACCACTACACCAAACACTTTATTTTTGCACTCGACGCGCGTTTCGCTAACCATGTTAGCTTCATCAGGAGCGATGATTGACTGAAAAAAAAAAAAAACACTGATTAATAAATGCTGTGGGATCATTATGCCATACATATGGAGCACCCTGTATATATATATATATATATATATATATATATATATATATATATATATATATATATATATATATATATATATATATATATATATATATATATATATATATATATATATGTATATGTATATGTATATGTATATATATATATATATATATATATATATATATATATATATATATATATATATATATATATGTATATGTATATGTATATATATATATATATATATATATATATATATATATATATATATATATATATATATATATATATATATGTGTATATGTATATGTATATATATATATATATATATATATATATATATATATATATATATATATATATATATATAGCAGTATTATGTTCTTGGGATAAAACGGTCTTTGGAAAAGAACTAAAAAATTTTGGACACCTTTTTAGCTACGCCAAGCTTTCGAAAATATTTCATTTTCTTCATCAGGACTACAGTTACAGTAGATTATCAGTATTTTTGAGATTAAAAGTAAAGAACAACCCTATTTTATATGTAACATTAAAGTACTTACTGCTAAGTGGTATGTTCAAAAATTGATGTTTGTGGGGGCACTTTATTACACTTATTCATCAGAAAAAACAGGAAAAAACACAAGAAAACTCGACATACTCATCTCTGGGAAATATAATAAATTTTTACTTCATTTTGTTAGAATAGTATAAAGAATTGTGTGGTTGTAAAGTGATTTTAATTTATAAAAGATTTTTTTGTTATGTTTTCTGGTCATTTTGCTAAGGGCAGTGTGTTTTTATCTCTTAGTTAAGTTGTGGTTAATTTATATTTGAAAATAGAATGACGTTGACATTTTATTTGATCGTTTTAAAGTTGAAAAGTTAGTGAAAATTAGTGGGATTATTATCAAAGAGATATGTCAGATATATTGTAAGAGTTTTCATTTTGACTGCTTACTTGTAATAAATTTGAGAAAATAAGACTCAGATCTTCAATGTTTTTTTATTGATCTAGTTCGGTTGAAGGTGGATTTCCACCATCTCCCTAAAGATTCTCCTGCCCAGATTTTTCTCTTTACATAGGATGTTGGTTTCAGCAAAATTAAATTCATGTGAAAATTGTCTACTATGCTGGGCAAGCGCACAAGAGTTTTTCTTTAATCTGCAATCAGTTTTGTGGAAAGTGATTCTGTCTTTTAGGACTCTAGATGTTTGTCCTATATAGATTTTTTCATTGAGAGCAAGGGATGCTGTAAACTACTTCTGAAACTTTTGTGATTTCATCTTTGTCTTTTAGACAAGTAAAAATATTGTTGATAGTTTTTTTTGTATTTAAAAGCAATTTGTAAATTAGGTAATTGGTTGAAAAGTTTAGTTGTTTTTGTGGAGATTTCTTTTATGTATGGAAATGAAAAATAAGATTTGATTCGGTTTTTAGAGAGGAAAGCACTAATAACCGGTGTAAGATTGTTGTTTTGTTGTACAGGGGGGTGTGGTTGAGTTAAATAATAATTTATTTATTAATTGGATTGGATAGGTGTTGGTGCGTAGAGTGTCTCGTAGTTTATTTAGATTTTTCAGTCTGAGGGAGGGATGAGAGATTTTCTCTATTCCTGACTTCAAGCCCCGTATCATGTTTATTTTTATTTTAGTGGTATAAGAGGAATTGAAGTTAATGTATCTTCCTGAGTAGGTTGGTTTGGTATACCAATTTACTATGACGGAGTTATCTTCTTTTCTGGCTAGAAGAGTGTCTAAAAATGGGACAAAAATAAAAAAAACCGAATCAAATCTTATTTTTCATTTCCATACATAAAAGAAACCTCCACAAAAACAACTGAACTTTTCAACCAATTACCTAATTTAAAAATTGCTTTTAAACACAAAAAAACTATCAACAATATTTTTACTTGCCTAAAAGACAAAGATGAAATCACAAAAGTGATTGCAGATTAAAGAAAAACCCTTGTGCGCTTGCCCAGCATAGTAGCCAATTTTCACATGAATTTAATTTTGCTGAAACCAAAATCCTATGTAAAGAGAGAAATCTCGGCAGGAGAATCTTTAGGGAGATGGTGGAAATCTACCTTCAACCGAACTCGATCAATAAAAAAAACTGACATTGAAGATCTTAGTCTTATTTTCTCCAATTTATTACAAATAGGCAGTCAAAATGAAAACTCTTACAATATATCTGACATATCTCTTTGATAATAATCCCACTTATTTTCACTAACTTCTCAACTTTAAAACGATCAAACAAAATGTCAACGTCATCCTCTTTTCAAATATAAATTAACCACAACTTAACTAAGCTGAGCTAGATGAAATATTTATTCATAAAAACAGTACATATTTTCAAAGTATTTTCTTATATTAATTTCCTAAATAGGTAGGTACACCACGGCCGCCCCCCCTCCCTTTCTGGACTTGCTACTGCTCCTATGGTAGGCTCCAGTGCTCACTGGAGGGTGATACCGCCCCCGTTAGGAACCTATGGCCTACACTAATACACTGCCCTTAGCAAAATGACAAGAAAACATAACAAAAAAATCCTTTATAAATTAAAATCACTTTACAACCACACAATTCTTTATACTATTCTAACAAATTGAAGTAAAAATTTATTATATTTCCCAGAGATGTCGAGTTTTTCTCATGTTTTTTCTGTTTTTTCTGATGAATAAGTGTAATAAAGTGCCCCCACAAACAACAATTTTTGAACACACCACTTAGCAGTAAGTACTTTAATGTTACATATAAAATAGGGTTGTTCTTTACTTTTAATCTCAAAAATACTGATAATCTACTGTAATTGTAGCCCTGATGAAGAAAATGAAATATTTTCGAAAGCTTGGCGTAGCTAAAAAGGTGTCCAAAACTTTTTAGTTCTTTTTCAAAGACCGCTTACCCCAAGAACATAATACTGCTGTTTAACTAGTCGGTCAAGACTACCCTTCTCCTATATATATATATATATATATATATATATATATATATATATATATATATATATATATATATGTATATATATATATATATATATATATATATATATATATATATATATATATATATATATATATGTGTATATATATATATATATATATATATATATATATATATATATATATATATATATATGTATATATATATATATATATATATATATATATATATATGTGTATATATATATATATATATATATATATATATATATATATATATATATATATATATATATATATATATATATATATATATATATATATATATATATATATATATATATATATATATATATATATATATATATATATGTAATATTACTACTCTCAAGGTATTTTAAGGGTATGCATGAACTGGTGAAAAAGGGTTTTAGCATGTAATTGCTGCAAGTAATCACGCTGAGTTATATGTCCGATATCTGGTTTACATTAATGTACTCATAGCAACAATTAGGGTTAAATTATCAAGAACAAAATTATTCTAGGAATCTCATAAAGAAAACGAAATATATCGAACTTCAATAGCAAATTATACAAAAATATAGTCATTATTATTTGATAAAACAATTCAAAACATTAAAACAAACATTAATTTATGTATGTGTATGCTAATCTACAACATGTTTTATGATAATGAGTCGAATTATAATGTCATTTGTATGTCATTAGTGGCATATTTTTGTACTTGGGTAATCATTCAGCCGATACAAATTTATTTTCCTAATCGGGAAAAACTTGATAAATTATGAAAATTGGATGACGTGGAAGGTTATTTTAGTGAAACAAAGTACACGTGTCGAAAAAGGTTTTCATTTATGTACGTTAACGATTTTTTTTTTCAGGATTTAGAATTAGCTTTAGGTATTTTTAATTGCTTTTGGGAATATCAAATCGTATTACGAGGGTGCTTCTTTTTAAGTTAACTACGTAGCTATGAAGAAAAACTCATAGAGTAGCAAAAAAATATTTTTTTAAATAACTACGATCTACATCAGAGGTTTCCGACGTTTTCTGGTCCACTGCTCCCTTTACAAGAAAAAAAATTCCAACGCCCCTCTCTCCCATAATAGTTAATTATACCAAATATTAAAATATTTTTGCGTTTTATCTATACTACAGCATTTCTCAACCTGTGGGGCGCACCCAACTAGGGGGGGCGTGATTACACTATTGGGGGGGCGCGAGCGTATCGAAAAGAAATTATTATTAAAAACATTCATTAAAAACATTTAATATAATTCTATCCCGCTCCCCGTGGGGGAGCGGGATAGAATATCTCCCCCGGTATGTTCTGCCTGTCGTAGGAGGCGACTTAAAGAACAACCTAGATGGTAGATGCCCAGATCCCACCAGCATCGCCCGGTGTGATACCATCGCATCGGCTTAAGCTGCGTGAAGTTGCTTAACGTTTCGTGGCTGTGCCGATGTCCCGGACTGTGGGACCAGATAGCATGATGAGGCACCTGGATACAAAAAATTCCGGAGGTAAAATAGCCCCCCGTTCGGATCTCCGGGTGGGGGCTGGTTCAGGGGCGTCGACATGCAGAGATCAGAATTTCAAAATGGATTTTTGCAACATACGAGGTTTAAACACGAACATAAATTCAGTGCACCAACACCTGCAATCAAATAAACCTCATGTACTCGCTCTCTGTGAAACTAAGGTCAGTTCATCGACCAGCACAGTAAACTATCTTTATCCTGGGTACGACTTCTATTCCCGATTTAGGCGTAACTTTGGAATCTGTCTTTATGTCAGAAGCGACCTCTCTTGCCAACGAGAAGAGACTCTGGAGCCCCCAAACTATGATGTTATGTGGTTAAAAATAACGACTCAACCAACCACAAGGTTCATCTGTATCCTCTATCGACCACCAAGTGATACTAACTTTAGAACACTTTTCGCTTCCCTTGCAGACACCATCGATCATTTACAAATTAACTATCCAAATGCCGAAATTGCCATCCTGGGCGACTTTAATGTCCACAACATCAACTGGCTTAAATATTCAAATACTACCGATGAACAAGGTCGTGAAGCCGAATCATTTTCAATCAGTTGTGGCTTAACTCAGCTTATTGACGAACCAACACGGATCCCTGATCGAGACGGAGAGTTTGCCAGTCTTCTTGATCTCTTTTTAACCATCAATCCGGAGATTTACACAGTCAGCGTAAATCCGCCGTTAGGTTCTTCCGACCATAAACTACTTTCGACATCGAGTATTCTACCAATCAATGACAGAGAGGCGCCTAAACCGCGCAAGATTTGGCACTACAAGTCTGCTAAATAGGAAGATCTCATGGAATATTTTCGAATTTTCCCTTGGTTGGACGTTTGTTTTCAATCCGACGACCCATCTGACTGCGCCAGGGAGGTTTCCGATGTTATTTTAGCCGGTATGGAGGCTTACATCCCTTTTTCGAAGAAATACCCTTCCAACGGCAAGCCTTGGTTTGACCGAAAATGCAAAGAAACTGTTGCTTCTAAACATCTTACATACCGACAATGGCGCGAAAATCCTAACACCATAAATCGTAACACATTTGTTCGTGCCAGGAACAGATGCAAAGAAATTATCGACGAAACCAAGGAGGTACACAATCAATGGATTAGAAACAAACTTCTCGCCTGTCCCGGCAATTCAAGGTCCTTTTGATCGGTCGCTAAGGCAGTTAGTCAAAATTTCACCAAATCCACCATACCACCACTCTCACGGCCAGACAATTCTATTGCAACGACACCTGTTGAGAAAGCGAACTTGTTAGCTGAACTCTTTGCTTCACATTCTACTGTCGATTTCCAAGGAAAAACACCACCTACTATTCCCATAGTGCAGTCAAGGATGCCCGATATTGTCTTCAGACAGCGTATTATAAAGCGTATTCTGATGAAGCTAGACACCAAAAAGGCTTCTGGCGCTGACGGAATACCTGCCATAGTTCTTAAAATCTGTGCGAGGGAACTAACACCAGTTTTCTGTAGACTTTTCAACCTATCCTACAGAAAGGGAATATTTCCTTCCTGCTGGAAGTGCGCTACAGTTCAGCCGATACCTAAAAAAGGCAAGAAGACCTTGCCAAATAACTACCGACCAATCGCACTGCTTTCAATAATATCGAAAGTCATGGAAAAGGCTATCAATCAGCATCTTCTAAAATATCTTGAAGGATTCAACATTATTAGCGATCACCAATATAGCTTTCGTAAAAATAGATCAACAGAGATCTTCTGACTTATGTAACACATGTTTGGAACAATGCAATTGAACACTTTGGAGAATCTCGAGCGGTTGCTCTGGACATATCCAAGGCATTCGACCGTGTTTGGCACGATGGGCTGTTGGGTAAGCTACGTTCTTATGGTATGTCGGAAAAGTTCGGTTTGTGGCTCTCATGTTTCCTCAGAGAGCGTTCTTTACGAGTGGCAGTCGACACCTTCACTATCAACGCCGGTGTACCTCAAGGCTCCATACTGTCTCCTACTCTTTTTCTCATTTACATTAACGATCTGCTGGAAAAGACCGAGAACCCAATCTACAGCTTTGCAGATGACAGTACACTTATCTCTTCATTCACTTTCAACGCTCGGACATCGGCTACTCAGACGAATATCCGCAGACAGCAAGAAGTCGTTCAACTTAACAAAGACCTGGAAGAAATTCTATCTTGGGGTGACAGTAACCAAGTGGAATTTAACGCTACAAAAACCCAGGCGGCAGTTTTTTCTAAAAAAGTTAACGTTGCTGAACCTGACATAGTTATGTCGGGGCACTCTATTCCTCTAACATCGTCACTCAATTTGTTGGGCGTTAATTTGGGAGCAAATATGTCCTGGCATGAACATGTTGCAGGCATAGCAAGGAGAGCTCCTCAAAAGTTGGGAATATTATTTCGAACCAGAAAGCTTTACACTCCACAACAACTGTTAATTCTTTACAAATTCGACCAACTATGGAATACTGCTCCCATGTTTGGAGCTCCGCTCCCAAACATACACTGCATTTGTTGGATTCTATTCAGAGAAGAGCTGTTCGTCTGATTGGAGACCCGGAACTGACCGCCGGCCTTGATTCGCTGGAACATCGAAGAACGGTTGGCGTCTTGAGCCTATTCTACAAGTACTTTCATGGAAAGTGTTCGAGGGATGTGGCCCGCTTAATTCCTCCCAGAGCGGTGCATGTTAGAAGTACACGTCGCGCTAATTCTTCACATCCGTATGAGGTTCAGCTTGTTACTCCCCGTACAACACTTTTCAAGCAGTCTTTTATATGGAGAACATCATCCCTTTGGAATAATTTGCCCAGGACTGTGTTTCCCACCGAGTACAATCTACAGCGATTCAAGAACAACGTGAATCGCCTTCTCCGCACACGTGTCGCTCCTGTAGCGCTTTAGGGGACTTCCCTGTAGCACGTGTGCTAGACCCATAAAAAAAAAAAAAAAAAAAAAATTGGAAGGAAAGCAAAACAAAACACATTCTGACATAATAAAAAATAAAATACACATTTAAACTGATATAATACACCTATAAATAGGATTGTATTAGTACTGGACAATGTATTTACCTAATAATTAACATATCAGCAATAAATTAAAAACAAGTTTAATAATTATTAGTGACCCCTCGGGCCTGTTTTGCAGAGCAAAGATTTTCAAAGGATGGTTTAATATTACAAATAGACACTCTGGGTTATTTTTCTATATTTAGTTAAGATCTATATTTTGTTTTCAAAGCAGCCACCGCAGAAAATCCGGTTTCGCAAAGGTAGGATGTTGAAAATGGTAATAGTATACGAAATGCTCTTGTTTTCAGTGCAGAAAACTCATTCACCCCTACCCAAAATTCAAAGAATGTTTTATTATTAAATTGTCTTTTGATTTTGCCACTTGCCGTGAAGTCTATGAAGATTTCTTCTTCGGAAGTTGAAAACCCTTCGGGAGTATTTTGAAATGGATCCCTAACCCACTCGTAACTTGCTACCAAGTTGTCGTCAGTAAGAAAATACTTTTTAAAATTCTTTGTCAACATGGCTAGATGATTTTCAATGGTTACTAAAACAACTCTCACATGTTGTTCTTCAGCCTTTCATGTTTTAACATATTCACCCTCATTTACAAACATTTCTAGGTTTTTTTGCTTTACATTTCTGCTCCACAATTCTAATTTTCTACAAAAAGCATTAATTTGTTCCTTGGAGTTGAAGATTTAAAGTATTTAGTTTCTGGAATATATCAACCAAGTAGCTCAATTTCATCACAAATAAAATGTCTCGAAACTTCTCGGCTTTCGGTCGGTTTTCCTCTTCTAGAAAAATGGCGATTTCGTTTCTTAATTCATAAACACATTGCAAACATTTCCCACGTGATAACCATCTTGCTTCGCAATGAAATAGTAACGCTGTATGTTCGGCACCCATGTCTTTACAAAGTGCAGAAAAAATTCTAGATTTTAGGGGTCTCATTTTAATACAATTTACTACGGTTATAACTGTAGTGAGCACAATAATCAGAGCAGTACTCATTTCTTTGGAAGCCAGAACTTCTCTGTGGATCATACAATGTGTCCACACACACACAATGGAGATTTTTGTTTCAGAAATACTTGTACACTTTGAAATCTTCCAGACATTGAATAAGCACCATCGGTACGTATTCCGACGCAATTTTTCCACTCCATATTTGCCTCTTTTATAAAATCATTTACGATAGCAAATAATGCGAGTGACGTTGCTTTCAGTTCTATAGGTTTGCTATTTGTTGCCTCATCAAGCTGAATTGAAAACAATTTGTTACGCAACTTCCCGAAAAGCTGATGCTGTACATCTTCAGCTATATCACTAATTCGACGGGCAATAGTATATATATATATATATATATATATATATATATATATATATATATATATATATATATATATCAATCGGTTTTATAACGTCTTCCGTCTTCCGATGCCTAATTTCCACTCCTCCCGGTTTCTCCATCCCTCCTCCTCCAGATCTCTCTCTAGTACTTCCTTGTTGATTCCTGCTCTCCAGCTTTGGCGTCTTCCTCGCTTTCTTTTTCCATGAGGGTTCCAATTTAAAATCTTTTTAGGTAGTCGGTCTTATGACATTCTCTGTACATGTCCGTACCATACCAACTGTTGGGTTCTGATTTCGTCCACTATATCGTGCTTTATTTCTAAAGCTCGCCTTATCGTGTCATTTGGTATGCTTTCTTTTCTGGATTTTCTGGCTGCTCGTCTCCAGAAATCCATTTCTGTAGCTTTTAGTATTTTTTCTGTTCTTTCCTTTAATGGCCACACCTGGGAGCTGTAAGGCTTCTTCCAGTGTTCCGTCCCTAGATATTCTCGTTCCCAAATACTTATAACTGGCACAGTGTTTGATGGTGTGTCCTGTGGCCAGTTTCAAGTCCTGCTGTTGTCCTCCGACGCACATGTACTCGGTCTTTTTAATATTGACTTCTAGGCCCCATTTTTCATATTCCTCCATAAGTTTTCGTGTCATGTATTCCATATCATCGATATCCTGAGCGACTACTACCTGGTCATTTGCGAATGATAGCGTGTACAATGTAGTATCGTCATCCAGTGGTAATCCCATACTGCTGCATTTCCTTTTCTAGTTCTTCAGTGCACTCTCCAGATAGATTTTAAATAGTGTTGGGGATATACAGCAGCCCTGTTTGAGACCCTTTGTGACCGGGAACCCTGTTGTTATACCATATTTGGTTTTCACACTACTTCTTACGTCTTGGTATAAGGATTTTACGGCTTTAATTATTTCGGTACTTACATTACTCTGTTGTAGTGTTTCCCACAATCTCATTAGGGGCACGCTGTCGTAGGCCTTTTTTAAATCAACAAACAAGACATGGACTTCCTGATCAAATGCGGTTTTATTTTCTAGGATTTGTGTCAGTGAGAAGAGATGGTCTATTGTGGATCTTCCTGCTCTAAAGCCTGCCTGTTCTTCAGCTTCTACGTCCGCGTATTCCGTTTCTATTCTATTTTTAAGTATTTTTCCGTATATTCTGCTAATAGATCCTTTAACCGTTATTCCCCTATAGTTATCGCAATTATTTTTGTCTCCTTTCTTATGAATTGTTGATATGTATGATATTTTCCATTCCTCAGGTACTTCTGATGTGTTAATGCATCTTTGGAATAAGTTCCTCAAAGCGCTAAATAGCTTTTCAGTTCCGTATTTTACTATCTCTCCTGGGATGTTTCCTGGTCCTGGAGCTCTTCCATTTTTTAGCGTTTTACATACTTCTTTAACTTCTGATGTTGTTATCCTTATTGGGGATCCTCGTGTAACTATATTTGGGTTTCCATGTTGGGTACTTTTGAACTCTGGTCTATCTTCTGTTAGCATATTTGTAAAATATTGGTTCCATTTTTCTGGTGTTATTCTCTTTTCCGTTCTGTTCTCATATTTTTAAGAAGTCTCCAGCTTTCTGTGCTTTTTCTTCCTCCTATGTAAGTGTTGAATCTTGAGCATGTCTTTTCCCATTGGTTGTTCTTTTTGTCACTAATCATTTTGCGTACTCTAGCTTGGGATTCTTTGTATTTTACTTTGTCGTTTGTGCTCTTTGAACTTAAGTATTTGTGATAGCTTTTCCGTTTTTCTTCAATTTCGTATTTAATTTCTTCATCCCACCAATATAGTTTTTGCTGTTTTTCCCTTTTCTCTTGGTACCCTAATGCTTCCAGTGCGGCTGCGTGTAGGCATTCCTTTATATACTTATATTCTTCTTCTATATTAACAATTCCCGTGGATAGCAATTGTTTGGCAAAATTATCTCCAAACATAGTTTTTGCAATCTCAATTGCTGCTGGCAAAATAAGCTCCTCACCAATAATGTGAGGCTTTTTACATCTGGCTATTTTATATGAAACTTTGTAAGAGGCAAGTAAAGCTTTGTCATTTACAGACAAAGTTTTTTTAAAAAATGATTTCTGCTTTACATATGATTTTAATTTTAATTCGAAGAGTTTATTAAGGTACTCACTATGAAGCGTTTCCAAATGTCGTTTAAGTCTATTTGGTTTCATGCGCTCTGCTGCCAAAATTTTTGAGCAAATAACACGCAAGAGTATTTCTTCTTCATTTATTTCAGTACTGGTAAACCCTAAATTTAAGTATTCTTGAGAATATTTTCTTGATTCTATTTTCGGAACCACGCTCGTCTGTGCACTTGTTGATGCTTCACTGTCGTCTAATGCTCGCTTACACCCACTTAAAAATTTATCCATGATTCTGTATAAATTTACTGCCGTGAATATTTAATACACGTAAATTACAATATAGACATTCACGATAAATCCAATAGCAGTGGAAGGATCCACTCGACTGAGACGGGCTGTAATTGAATGAGGTGCAGCATTTAGACACTTTTGGGTAGACTTTCCGAATGTTCGAGACTACTCAGAACTTCTCGCGAAGCCGCTACCGATATGGTGGACGTGACAGAGAGCAATAGAGACGCATCGATTCTACTTTTGTCGACGCAGCAGATATGTGTTCCCAAATATGAATAAATTTACTTATTCTTGGTAGTTTGTAAGGTTTGTAATTAAGGTCATAGTGTAGCTTTAGCATTAAAATACTGAAAATACATTATTTTTGCATACATTGTTATTGTATGAGAGGGAGGGGAGCGCGAAGAAAATTATGTTTGAAAATTGGGTCGCAAATACTGAAAGGTTGAGAAACGCTGAGCTAGATAAATTATTTATTCATGAAAACAGTAGATATATTTGAAGTATTTTCTTATATCAATTTCCTAAATAGGTGGGTACACCACGGCCACCCTGCCCTCCCTTTCTGGACCCGCTACCGCCCCCATGGAAGGCTCCAGTGCTCACTGGAGTGTGGTACCGCCCCCGTTAGGAACCTATAACCTAACCACTAATACACTATCGGTTCTCGTGAGTTCCATTCTATCCAAAAAAGCCATTTTGTTTGCGCCTCAAAAATAAGCGCTGTAATAACTTTCAGTTCATTATCTGGGGAAAATTTTCGGCCTCTGAACTCTTTCTTCAGTTGTTTGAACCAAAAGAAGCAGCACATAATTGACGTATGTATTCGATATATTAATTGGCGTGTTTGATAACTATTTATTTGAAGTATTTTTAATATAATTAAACTGAAACTTTTTGTATCCTTAAATTTTCGTGCACAGTTTTGAAAACTGGCGTTTCGGTTATTCAGACTTCTTTAACAAGCATTAGGATCTTCATTTGTCGCTCTAACAGCAGCATATCCTCAACAAGCCTCATGATTTCGACAGTTTTTACCTCTCCCGGTCTTGGTAATTTGACTCCAAGCAATTGTCCTTTATGATGTCGCTTTCATGGCTAGGTAGATAAATTAAAAGAACTCTCTCGCAATCAAACTTCATTTGATCTTGATTAAACTATAAGTCAAGTAGATAATTACTCTGATACGATTTAGGGGACCTAACAACCAGCAAATAGACTATAGATATTTTTTTACTAACCCCATTTAACTTCTGGATAATATCAGCCGGTTTAACACTGAACCCGATACATTGGAAATATCCTTTTTGATTTGATCGACGAGTGTAAATAACACAACACAGAAATTTTATAATACACATTTTTTATGATTATTTTACTCGGCATCTAGAATTTTTTTTTTAATTTATTGGTAATTAATTTTGTATTTTTGATATAGATGGATTTGCCTTTTCTCAAGAGGAAGGCGGTGCTGTTTCCCAAATGGAGATTATCAGAGCTTATAATACAAATATACCGAAACCAGATGGAATGTAAACAAATGAAATGTTTTCACGGAGTACTGTAAATGTACCCGATAGAATCACTTTGTAGCTGGCACTTTCATGTATAGCCCAGGCGTCAGAGGCAAATTTGGACGAAAACGGACGAAACGTTAACAGGTTGCATTTTGGCATGTAGTTAGTTTTTTGGACGTAGAATGCGAATAAAAGAAAGTTTGCTGCTCTAAACTTTACGCTGAGAAATTCGGTTTTTCCCAAATATCTCTACAAATAAAAAAGATATAGAAAAACTAATAGCACCATGTGAAAGAACGGAAAGTTTTACAAAAAAAAATAGTATAGAAATTTTTTTTTTTTAATTTTACCGTAATTAAAAAAATTATTTAAAATAAAATGACATGCTTCCAACGTCATTTATAATTAAGGAGGTTGAGGTGGGATAGTCCCAACTAAAAGGTTTGAATGCTGTCATTTAGAAATGCTTTGTATTAAATAATTAAAAATTTTTATAAGACTAACGATGAATTTATATAAAAACAACACTATGTTTAAATTCCAATATATTTAAAGTCACTTGACAATGGTTTCACCATACAATGGCTTCTTCAGAAGTAAATAAGAAAGAAAAATATTTGGTGGTAATCTTGGTTATATAGTGCTTAAAAGTCTCCTTAATTACCCAAGATTATGCTAATCATTTTATTATATTATTTACAGACAGAATTATTTTAAGAATTCAAATCTGTGGTACTATTTCAGAGAACTAATAAAGATTAAGTAAGGGTGAATGGTTTAAGTCTAACCTGTTCGTTTAATAATTTGGAGTTTTTCCGTTTGTTAATTTCAAGACATTCAAGCAAATTTAATTTTTTAGATTTATTTTCTACATGTAGGATGTTTAACGTATCATCAAAATTATGGGATTCGTTTATTATATGGATTAAGTAATGTGAATTGTTCTTATTTTTTAAATAACTATGTTTATGTTCTTTAATGCGAGTTTCAAAAGATCTACCAGTTTGTCCTACGTAGGTTTTAGTACAAGATCCACAGTTTAATAAATAAACTCCTGATTTTAAGGATTTCTTAGATTTAGTTTTGTTATTCAAAATTATACTCCCTAAGAAATTACTGGTTTTGAGTGCTATTTTAATTGTTCTTTTTTATTAAATGTTTGGAAATTGTTCTAGTTATTTTCCCTGTGTATGTGAGTGTACTAAATTTTCCTTTTTTGTCATTAATTGTGGGATAAATTAGAGAGATTGCTTGTTTAAAGGATTTTGTATTGAAGATATTATCTATAATGTTGGGGTCATATCCATTATTAATTGCTGTTTGTTTGATTATGTTGAATTCTTTGTTAAAATTAGTTTTAGTCATAGGGATATGTAACAATCTATGTATGAAAAAGTTAAAAGCTGCCACTTTGTGAGGATAAGGGTGGGATAAACTATTGTTTATGACTGTGTCAATATGTGAAGGTTTGTGAAAAATCGAGAAATCGTGTTTATTGTTCACTTTTGATATAGATATGTCCAAGAAATTTATAGAGTTATTGGTTTCTAATTCTATGGTAAATTTAATATTAGGATGCAAATTATTTAGGAAGTTAAGGTCAGTCATAGAATTAGTAGATATTTTTTAAAATAATCGCGAAATTTCAATGTCTAACATAGTTAAATTTCCTATTGATGGCATTTTTTTTTTTCATTTGTTATAACAAAAAATGTGTCATTTTTATATCAAATTGACTATTGTATTGTTAATTTTTATTTAAATACCTTTCCTAATTTTTATGAAAAAATTTTAAACTAATTAATCTATCGAAATAAATCTATACAAAATAAATTTCATATTTTACGTTTAACGCCTTAACCTCCTCAAATTATGGTTTCTGTATACCGTTAAATATTTTGAATTTGAGAAATTCAAAATTTCAGATCCAATATGACGGCCAGAGAGTACGTAATTCATTTAATTTCTTCCAGTTATTTAGAATTTTTGTGTTTTCAATAACTGTTTTCTTTATACCTGGATGTTTAAATGAAATGGACTTTTATCTTTCATTTCTTATCTTTAAGTATTTTTGTATTTTAAATTTAAGTTGTATAAATAGTAATAAGCAAAAATCGTTTCTCATGAACACTTTTTTAAGAGCAAAATTACAAAAAAGGAAAATTTTTCTAATGATTTTCTAATATCAAGTAACGAAAAAAAAAATTGTCCGACTTTTTTTGACCATTTCGTACTGCTTTGAACGTAGAATTGCCAGCGTAGCACTACAGCAGGCAAATTTTTATATTTTAAAACTCGATTTTTAAATAACAACGAAAATGTGGATATTTTTAATTATTCTTATATTAAAACTTAATGATATAGGCACAAGGATTTTTTTTCAATACTATATTTTATTAAATATTTGTAATTTACTGTATACACGTTAAAATCATGCAAACAAAAATTCCCTTTTAAGTTTTACAAATTATAAAACAACAAAATAAAAATTGTTAGTATCATCGGAAAGCTGAAAGTCTCCTCTTCCAAAAGCTATCTTTTAATTCTCTTTTTACTCTCTGAAAACGAGTAACATCGATTAACCTTCGAGCGGTGTGCGTAGACTCTCAAATTAACCTATTTGGCGCGCTACACTTTTTGAATCACCTATCCTACATACTACTTCCTTGGAAAATTTCCCGCTCTTTCACTTGGTGCTGTTAGTTTTTCGATACCTTTTTTATTTTTGGAGATATTACCAAAAAAACAAATTTTTGATTTTACGAGTTATATCCACAAAGTAAGTTCCGTTTGGTTATATAAAAAAAAACGTGTACAGATACAGAAAAAATATTTATTGTACAAAAATCTACAACTGTTAAACTAATTTTCTACATAGCTTCCGAAATTTTGTAGGCACTTGTCATAGCGTGGCACAAGTTTTTGTATGCCTTCTTCATAGAAGGTTGCCGCCTGTGTTTTCAACCATGTGCTCTTTCAGCTCGTCATCATCGTTGAAGTGTCGACCCCCAAGGAAAGATTTTAGGTGTAAGAAGAGATGAAAGTCGCTAGGAGCGAGGTCCGGGCTGTACGGAGGATGATCAAACACGTCCCAGTCAAATTCCTGTAGGAGTTCTTTTGTCACGTTCGCAGTGTGAGGTCGGGCATTATCGTAGAAAAAAACAACACCTTTCGACAGTAATCCTCGGCGCTTGTTCTGTATTGCGCGGCGCAATTTCTTAATGGTCTCGCAGTAAACATGTGCATTGATTGTTTGGCCTCGTGGTAAGAAATCAATCAGCAAAATGCCTTTTCTGTCCCAAAAAACCGTGCCCATGGGTTTTCGAGGTGTCAAGATTTGCTTAGGCTTAACTTTCGTTGGGGACGAAGTGTGCCTCCATTCCATTGATTGCCGTTTAGTTTCTGGGGTGTCGTAAGATACCCAAGTTTCATCCCCCGTGACTATCCGAGAAAGAAAATCATCACCGTCTTCATTGTAGCGTGTCAAAAACTGAAGTGCATTGCCCATCCGTTATTTTTTGTGTGTTGTTCAGTAAGAATTTTGGGTACGCAACGTGAGTAAAGTTTTCGAAATTTCAGTTTTTCATTAACAGTTTCATGAATTAGTGATCGTGAGATTTGCGGAAATTCCATAGCAAGAGCACTAATTGTAAACTTACGGTTTTGCTTAAGCTTCTCTTCAATTGCGGGAACCAGTTCATCAGTAACCAAAGACGAGCGTCCACTTCGTTCTTCATCGTGCACTTGTTCGCGTCCTTCATTGAACTGTCTGACCCATCTTCTAACCATTGAATCACTCATAGCAGTTTGTCCGTAAACCTCGCAGATTTGCCGATAAATTTCACTTGGTTTAACTTTCTTTGCATTTAGAAAACGAATCACAGATCTGATTTCACAAGCGGCGGCATTTTCAATTAAGGCTGACATCATAAAGAAGCACTACAAAGAACACGTCGGCAGCAGCGATCTGAAAATGGCGTACATTTCTTCTGCTTGAGTCAGAGTAACTGCCACGCATGCTCGGAACTGCGATCGCAGCGCTGCCGCGGATAGAAATAGAAACGGAACTTACTTTGTGGATATACCTCGTATTTTGGATTTTGTGGGCTTAGCGTACATCAAACTTTAGCAAATTTTTTTTATCGTATTCTACGTCCAAAAAACTACCTGTGTTCCAAAATGCAGCCTGTTAACATTTAATGAAACCTCAAAACCCCTGGCGACTGAGCTAATATTTTAATGGCGTATTCATAGTCGTTTGTTGAACTTGAGTTAGGTTAGCTTATGCTTCAAGCCTCCATTTTATAGGCGAATGCAACGGCAACATTGTTTTTTTTCTGTCAAATTTTAATACAGTCCTTTATTTACTGTAGGAAATGTAATAATGCCAAAAATAAAAGCCTGGCAAACTAGAAATTTTAAATCCTATAACAACTAGATCGGACTTAAGTTTTAGGCTTTTTTGGTCAATCTTTCTAATACATTTTAAGATCTAACCTAACTTTTTTATAATTTAAAGCACTAGGAGTGTTGATTATTAATAATGGAGGCAAATGACGTAAAATTTCGTGATTTTTGGAAATTTTTGGGTACAGCTTGGATTGATTTAACTACATTGAAACAATACCAACATAATGTAAACGAGTTTTCTCGGTCCAATTTTGAGCGCAAGGCCACTTTTCTTCTATTTTAGTGCATTTTTTCACATCTTAACGCTTTTGGCTCACTATTTCTTAAATATCTCAGCTTCTGTTTGTTGTTATGCAACAAAAACGATTCATTTTACTCGTCATAAAATTGCCTAAAAAACTGCGTAGGTTGCATTCGAAAATATTAAGTACACAACCTAAAAAAGTAATTACTACTAATGGTTTTTTACTGGTAACTTCCGTTCAATTCGATATTACGGCTTCAAATTATAGGAAGGCTGTCTTCATGTATCTAAACCACCCGTGGGGGGAGATGTTTTCATCGTCAGCTTTTCATAATCCGAACAGTCCCCCACCAACAACAGCCTTATTGTACAGCGTATTGTCTTTTGAGAGTCTACCGATGTCTGCTGGCAAGCAGCATGACGTGAAATGTGGCGTAGCTAAGTACACTTTAAAAGAAAAATGTACTATCATGTCGGGTATCGAAACCGAGACTTTAAGAAGCTGGAACTATACTACAAAGCCAAAATCGCCATACAATCTTTCAAGTATTCAGGCGTTTTTCTTGCAGTAATAATAATAACTATTAAAATAGAATTTTTCAGTTCGTCAGTTGAGACGGAAAGTGAAAAATTAGGATAACTTGAAGGTCTAGAAGTGCTTCAAGGAACGACCATGAATACAGATAGATCTTAGTCAAATTCGTTTGATCTAAGCGCATAAAATTATGACCAGCTCGACTGCTTGTCAGAAAATTAAATTTTATTATTTGCTTCAAAGCTGCGCTTTAGGCTGCCATCAGGTTGTAGATTTTTACCAAAAAAACTGGATGCGCCAGAGTGATTCTTATCGATACATTTATTCTATTTCTACATGATAAAAATGTGATGCCAAAAACTTGAAAAAAATCTAGGGATTTTAATAAAAAAATACGGGTCTGTATTCAGTTTCTAAAACACCAATTTATAGTATAGTATATAGACTTGAAAAAATAATTTACATGAAAAATTACTGTTAAAAGATGTGCATTTTTTAAAATTAAACGGTGGACTTATGATCTTGGTCTGTTCTAAAGATATTTGATTCTAGGAACATGATTCAAACAAGGATAGTATACTCGTGGATTTATACCCGTATAACCACCGAATAATTTTGAAAAACAGTCTTCTCTTTTTAAGAAGGTAATGAAGTCCCTACCATAATTGTAGCATTATGCATACATATTTGTGTATGAACAACATCAAACCTTGAGAAATATTTTTTGATAATTATATCTTTCCTGTTTTAACTGTATTTTGATTACTAATTAAACTATAAACTAGTCTTATTTATTTAATAACCCATATTTTTAGAAGGATTAAAATGTGTAATGATTTTTTTAATATACCAAAGCAAGGTAGAAAGGGGTTTTGAACACTTAGCACCAATTTAACTTAGGTATAAAGACTTAAAAAATATAATTAATTATTTATTTATTTATATTTTTTACTTCTAATCGCCCAAGAATTAAAGTAATTGAATATTGAATTTGAATTTTACTAAATATTTGCGATTTTCTACTTCTGATTTTTATTAAAATCTTCTGACTACACCATATCTTTGAGTAGACACAATGTCACGTAGAAAATTAAAATTAGCCATTAAAAAAAATGATTTTCCAAATTATGACAACGTATTCGAATAATCGCATAGACTTGACAAAATATGCCGATATTTATGATTTTTAGCTAGTATTATTCACAATTAAAAAATAATATATCTTTTCCACTGCTAAATCATTAATCCCATATATGAAAGACTCTGTATACCGAATGATTTTCATATAACTTTGTGTGTAAAGTAAAAGCATACTTTCAATAAACAGAAATCTGGGTAGCGCCATGTATAATTGTTTCTATGACTTTTGGTTAAACTAACGCAAGCGACACGTAAGAAGAAATGCGATGCTGATTCCAGTGACGTTCATATTAACGAGCTCACGACGTATTATCATTTTTCAAAAAATGACGTAATTGGTCAAGTATCCCCGTTCATTTCCCCGGTGCTTTCTCCACAATATCACCCCAAAAGTTCCGCTTGGTTGGCTTCACGGACCTAATGATCCGAATGACGTCACCACGTGTTTATTTTAACTCCTAAACGGAGCAGTATTAAATCCTTTAATAAATAAATTTGTGATAAAATGAACTGTAATATTTGTTAGAATATAGAAATGTTCAGTATTTTTATAGAATTTTCATCATCAGTTAAAAATAAAGACCACTCATTAATTAATAATGGTCATTCGAATTCCTTAACCTGTTATTAAATGCAATATAAAACTATTATTTACGTTTTTAAACCCATTGACTCATCAAAAAAATGAAGCAATTCCAGACGGTAATTGATATAATATGTATTCACTTTAGCTAAATTCAATTTAATTAATTTTTTTGCGATCTAATCAATAAAGATAATCTCAAAAATAAATTTCTTAATTTTTAGAATTAATACAAAATCAATTAAATTAAATAAAGATTAGGTTCAACTCTACGTTAAAGAGATTTCCAGTGCAAAGTAGAAATTAACTATAATAAAATTATTAGGGATGTAGCTTAGCGGGTTCCGCGCCTCTTTCTTTTTCAATTCAGCCACTTACTAATAGTTTTTTTTACCACCTAACTAAATATTTTAACGTAAAAACTCTTGTATATTTTTACCGATATGGATTTTTAATACTTTTATTATAGAAAACCGCATCTACGACTATGGAGACACGCCCCCCACATGTTTGGCAAATCAAATAGCTTTAACATTTCACAATGTTGCCAAAATATTAATCTGTCTTTATTTTATGCGTAATAATTCACTTCTTACATATTGCGTTATTTGGCAACGTTGCAATCATCTTTTAAATTCAACGAGGCAATACAGGTAGAGAAATTCTTCGATACGACACTCTTATACGCACTTCGTTTACTATGACGTCAGTGTCAGTTTAATCGAACTTTGGGTAGAGATCGATCGGTCAGCGTATTTTAAAAACGTGCTCTTTAAATACAGGGCTTTCAAATACGAAGAATCACTTATACGTTACGACTGTAACATATCTTTTGAACGGTCGCTCAGTATGGAATTAATGTTAGAGCAGTGTATGCATACATATACTTAAACTTTCAATGTGCCTTTCGCATATTTAGTTTTTATACATAATATACACAGTCATATGAATGCTTTTTAGATTTAATAGGTGAGTATACAGTATCAAAAAGGCATATTTAAATAGTTTTTCAACTAAAAATTTTGAGTTTTGTTATTTACGTGCTACATGGGGTGAAAAATTACGAGATCTTTGAAGAAAAAGCAAAGTGTTTGCCAAAAATCGATTTTATTCTTCAATGTAGTTTGCGTCAAGAGCTTATTCCAAGGATTTTTCAACATTTGGATATCTTTCGTGTAATACGATTGGTCGAACTCTCTTGAGACGAGCCTCAGTGTCTCATTTGCCTAATGAGGACTTGTGAGCTGGTGCATTATCTTGGTGAAACAACAGTTTATTCCATACACATCCCAAAAAACACTTGCCAAAAACTAATCGATTGCCTGTTGAACTCAGACGTGTAGTGGTGGATCCATGTTTCGTCCATTGTTGCGAGTAGGTGCAAAAACTTCTTTGGAGTACGCCGAAACAGTCACACACAGCATTTTGCGCGACACCCATCGGGCACATCAATTTCATATGCAAATATTCATGCAAAATATACCTCACGCGTTCTGTTGATCATCACGATGTCAGCTATCTCCCTTACTTTCACTGTGCCATCATGCAGGACAATATGGTGGATTTTTTCTGTGTTTTTGAAGTGACTGCCTCATTTGAACGTCCGGAACGTGGTACATCATCTGTGCTTGTACGACCGCATCTAAGTTGACTAAACCATCAACATATATTTGCTAGGAATAAAATTTAAACAAATGTTTAAGATCACCACTTATGTTTATTATTGCTGACAATTGTTTCGTCACACTGTGTCCTCTTCTGGAGCGCGATGTAAATTAACTAACAAAGTATGTTATAGAATATATAGTTTACCTAATTACAAGCACTAAATTCATTAACTATATTTACCTTAATACGTGGAACAAGTTCAATAAAGGAAACCCTCCCCCATCTAATTGATCGTTGAGTAATAGACCTGAGGATTTTTTCTGATTAATTTCTACCTGTTCTAAACAATTCAATTATGCAAAATTTTGAAATCTTCATTGAATGTATGATTTTCCTCTGTTAAATGTTTAGCGTAATGAGATTTGTCATTTTTCATTCTAAAGCTTTGTTTATATTCGTTTATTCTTTTATAAAAAAGTCTGCCTGTTTGTCCTATATACGTTTTATTGCAAGTGCCACAGCATAATTCGTAAACCCCCGATTTATTTTCTTTTTTTGTTTTACTTTTATTATTTTTAATATGTCGAGATAATGTGTTATTGTACGGAAAACGATATTTACATGATTTTTATGGAAAAATTTTGAATTTTATTAGTTAATTTTCCGGTATAAGTGAGTGTATGAAATTTTTCTTTATTTAGTTGTTTGTACGGGTACACCAGTCCTATTGCTTTTTTAATGTAATGTAATGTAATGTGTACAGGCCCAGAATGGCCCTTTGCACTGCGACCATCATTATTCTATTGTACTTCCCCTTATCCCTCACGGGTTTAATACATCCAGGAACAAGACCAGCTCCTTCAATGGGAGCGTTAGCAGATCCTGTTCACCCAGCGTATAGGCATGTAGTATCCTATGTCTCCTGTGTCCCAATGCCGCACAATTGGTAATCAAGTGTTCCAAAGACTCCTCTTCTTCACCGCAGAATCTGCAAGTGTACGTGGTTGATAGGCCTATTCTGTATAGGTGCTTATTGCAGGTATGGTGGCCTGTGAGTGCCCCCGCCAGTAATCTTAGACTTTTCCTATCCATTTTTAGGGCGAGATCCGCCCTCCTTGCATCAAAGCTCAGAAAACTTTTTAGAATGTTCCAAACCGTTAGTGTCGTTCCAATGTTTCTCTACTATGGATTTTGTCCATTTCGTCATCTCCTCTTTAAGGAGACCCCTGCTGAATCCAAAGGATGGAGAGGGTCCAATGAAGGTCCCCTCAGCCCCTTTTTTGCATAGATGTCTGCCATCTCATTTCCTCTAGGCCCCTCATGTCCTGGAACCCAGATCAGAGTAATCTGATTTTGAATTGCCAAGTCATTAAGCATGTTATGACATTCCAGTACTAGCCTGGACGTGAATGTACAGCTATTCAGGGCCTTTAAGACTGATTGGCTGTCCGAGAGTATTTTAATACTTACTCCCATGTATCCCCTTTCGGATAGAATCCCTACAGCTTGCTTTTTTAAATTGTTTTTTCATTAAAATATAATCTACGAAATCGCTCCTGTACCCATTATTTATACTAATGTACAGGAGCGATTTCGTAGATAATATTTTAATGAAAAAACAATTTAAAAAAGCAATAAGACTGGTGTACCCGTACAAACAACTAAACAAAGAAAAATTTCATACACTCACAAAGCTTTAGAATGAAAAATAACAAATCTCATTACTACTCAGTATATATCACCACTACACCAAATACTTTATTTTTACACTCGACGCGCGTTTCGCTAACCATGTTAGCTTCATCAGGAGCGATGATTGACTAAAGCTAAACTACCAAATCTACTCTATTTATACTTAGTTTAACCCTTGAATTACTCAAGCGGAACTAATGACATAGGCAAGGCTATCAGTTCCGGTCAAGTAACCAGTAGAGGGGACTATAAGGAATAGGCCCTCTGTCTTTGTTTAAACTACTTTTACATTTTATGATTTCCATACTTTCGTATGCGTTCAACAATCTCCTATCAGATACATTTTTTATTAATCTTAGATTATCTAATGTTACAGTATGATCAGCTTCAAGAGCATGTTCGGCAATGCTAGACTTTTCTGTTCTGTTGTATTTTAAGTGTGCTAAATGTTCTTTAAATCGTGTTCTAATTGACCTTTTAGTTTGCCCAACATACTTTTTGTCACAATCATTACAACTAATTTCATAAATTCCACTTTTCTCACAATTAGGAATCTTATCTTTGGGATTTCCTAAGATATTCCTCAGATTGTCTGATGACTTATAGACTAAGGTGAGGCCTACCTTATTAAATACCTTATTGAGTCCCTTGCTATATTTCGGATTATATGGTATGGAGACATACTTGGTGTTATTTTCTTCGCGGGTAAAAAAGGTGGAATTCTGAATATTAAACCTAAGCTTATTTACTAAGTCATCGTCATAACCATTAACTCTAGTTATATTTCTAATACGATTCCTTTCTTTCTTAAAGTTTACTCTATTCAGAGGGAAAGTGACCAAACGATGAACTAAAAAATGTAATGAGGCTAATTTATGTTGTTTGCAATGAAATGAATCATTAGGAATATATCTATCTGTTACTGTGTCCTTCCTATAGATATCAAATTCTAATCTATTATTATTTTTAATAATTAAAATATCTAGAAAAGGCAATTGTCCTTTGTTCTCAACTTCGTAAGTAAGGACAATTGCCTTTTCTAGATATTTTAATTATTAAAAATAATAATAGATTAGAATTTTATATCTATAGGAAGGACACAGTAACAGATAGATATATTCCTAATGATTCATTTCATTGCAAACAACATAAATTAGCCTCATTACATTTTTTAGTTCATCGTTTGGTCACTTTCCCTCTGAATAGAGTAAACTTTAATAAAGAAAGGAATCGTATTAGAAATATAACTAGAGTTAATGGTTATGACGATGACTTAGTAAATAAGCTAATAAATAGACATAAGTTTAGGTTTAATATTCAGAATTCCACCTTTTTTACACGCGAAGAAAATAACACCAAGTATGTCTCCATACCATATAATCCGAAATATAGCAAGGGACTCAATAAGGTATTTAATAAGGTAGGCCTCACCTTAGTCTATAAGTCATCAGACAATCTGAGGAATATCTTAGGAAATCCCAAAGATAAGATTCCTAATTGTGAGAAAAGTGGAATTTATGAAATTAGTTGTAATGATTGTGACAAAAAGTATGTCGGGCAAACTAAAAGGTCAATTAGAACACGATTTAAAGAACATTTAGCACACTTAAAATACAACAGAACAGATAAGTCTAGCATTGCCGAACATGCTCTTGAAGCTGATCATACTGTAACATTAGATAATCTAAGATTAATAAAAAATGTATCTGATAGGAGATTGTTGAACGCATACGAAAGTATGGAAATCATAAAATGTAAAAGTAGTTTAAACAAAGACAGAGGGCCTATTCCTTATAGTCCCCTCTACTGGTTACTTGACCGGAACTGATAGCCTTGCCTATGTCATTAGTTCCACTTGAGTAATTCAAGGGTTAGGTAGTATAAATAGGGTAGATTTGGTAGTTTAGCTTTAGTCAATCATCGCTCCTGATGAAGCTAACATGGTTAGCGAAACGCGCGTCGAGTGCAAAAATAAAGTGTTTGGTGTAGTGGTGATATATACTGAGTAGTATCATTGTGCCAAAATTCCACATTCCCAACATTTAACAGAGGAAAATCATACATTCAATGAAGATTTCAAAATTTTGCATAACAGAAAGAAAGGAAAATCACTGAATTGTTTAGAACAGGTAGAAATTAATCAGAAAAAATCCTCAGGTATATTACTCAACGATCAATTAGATGGGGGAGGGTCTCCTTTATTGAATTTGTTCTAGGTATTAAGGTAAATATTGTTAATGAATTTAGTACTTGTAATTAGGTAAACTATATATTCTGTAACATACTTTGTTAGTTAATTTACATCGTGCTCCAGAAGAAGACACAGTGTGTCGAAACAATTGTCAGCAATAATAAATATAAGTGGTGATATTAAACATTTGTTTAAATTTTTATTCCCAGTTATTATGGATCTCCATCAAGTAACGATTAAGTCAGTGCAACATATAGTTGCTTTCGACGAAGCAGGTGTGCCATAGCACTTCTAAAACCATTCTTGGCTTCTGGCTGTATTGTTTCCCATCAAATAGCAATGTTTAATCAACACATGAAATTCTCTTTGATCCATCGTTTTGCAAAAATCAAAAGAAGCCTCACCCAAACAGCTAGAGCTCGCAAACTAATAGAAAAAATGTCTGGAAAATTTTACATCAATCTTCTTAGAGTTGACGCTAACTGAAAATCATGTATTTTCTATCAGAAAGTGTCGGGACTTTTCTCTCAATGTAGTATGTTCAAGCTTGAGTTGTTTGTGGTGCGATATTTGGTATCACTTCGTAACCAAGCCAGCCAAACTAAAAAAAAAATAATGGAATCAGTAAATAGTGCGGTATGTTTTTATATAATTTTTATTATTTAGTTTTTATTTATCTACACTAATTATACCTATTTTATTTTGACTGTAAAAATTATGCCTTTTTGACCAAAAATAAAACTAGGTGTCAAGAATGTGACAAATGATTAAATTTCTGTTTGTGATCAAATATCCAAATGATAGAATGTAGAATAAAATAATGCGGACCTCCGAATATGTGTATATTTAGAAATATATTATTATTCATATTATTATGAAACAATCTTTTTGACTTAATTATTAGGATTTTTAAATAAAATCTTTAAAAAAGAACTTGACAACGTTAATAACAGGGTTTTTAAGTTTTACAGAAAAAGCATCTGCCTTTTTTATTTACGAGAACTGCTCTTAACATATCATATTTATTTTGTTTGACATGACCTACACCAGGGGTGCTCAAACTTGAACTGCTGGCGATCTACCTCAATATTGTTAGACTACGATCGATCGACTCTGAGGGGCTGCAAGTAAGTGTGATGCAGGATTGTCGTCTAGGTAGGGTGTATCGTGGCATAGATATTAGTTTTCGGCACAATATGCATTTTTTTAGTCAAGGTAAGTGTAGGTCTGCTCTAAAATGTCAATGAAAAAACTCATAATTATTCTAATTTGCGAGTTTATTGGTTCTTACAAAACAAACGAGTTCTAGTGTCTAAACTTAACTAAAGAGTGACTTTGGATGTTGAAGCGTGGCGCTGCATGTCTTCAGCATACTTTTCATAAGATGGTACGTAATTACCGAGTGCTAATCGCAAGCATGATGACATATGTTCGTCAGTTAGTCGATTGCGATATTTTTGACTTAATTATCTTCATTTCAGAAAAAGCAGACTCGCACAAGTAAGTTGACCCAAACATTGCCGTCAGTTGAAGGGCGATTTGCCTTAAATTCGGATATTTATCTTCAGATATAAAACACCAGAATTTTGTATCAGATGCTGTGGCTTTGAGATGTATATCTGATATAATCTGCACTAACTCATTTTCAACAGAACATGAGTCCATGTTAAACTGACTTACTATTTCAGTAGCTCAATGTTTTTACACGAAAAAGGATAACTTATAAATGATGCGATATTTGCCAATTTACTGAAATCATAAAAACGTATTTCGAATTGACCCAAAATATTTGATAATTCTGCCTCATAAATATGTTTTCTTTCTTCAATAAGTAGCATCTATCTACTTGAAAAAAGTGAAAAATGATAGCCACTCGCCATTGGAAGCTTGGTGAGTGACCGAACAATTTAGGGACGAAATTAATGTCAGTAATACTATTGGCGGATCCATTACTGATTACAGTTTAAGCTGTTTCGAGTCCACGTAAATATACTTGTTCCATTTAAAAATTCCACCCAGTACTAAAAATTTCGGTAAATAAAAAAAAAGTCAGATGTTGAGTCTACGTTTATTAAAAAGTTAATCTGGTTATATATTTAATTGTTTAAGTCTGTTTAAATATTTAAAATTTTAACTTCAGATTATTGAGAGTAATTTCAAACATCACTATTTATATTTCCGTGAGTAAAAATATATAGACAATGTTGTAAACTGTTTTGTTTTTCTGTAGATTTATTGAATATTACGATTTTAGAGATAAATTTTTATTTATTATTAAGTATTTCGAATTTATTTTTGTTTTTAGGCATTTATTTTCGTAACAAAAAACATTTTTTGTTATTAAATGGTTTCAGATTGTTAACTACTACTTTTTGCGTAGCGTTTATAACAGAATATATTTTCGTTTAAAGAGAATTATTTTATACTTTTGCAATTTTTAAAGTTTTAGCGATAACTGTGTTTATGGGGTTTAATATAATTCGTAGCTATATCAATTAGTAAAAATCAACAAAGTGCATATTTCCGCAGTAAGCACTGTTCAGCAGCCGCAAATCAGCCTAAAAACCTACAGAAATCATTAAAATATTTCCTGAAAAACATATGGACATTATACAGGACCTCTTCGACAGCATATACAACGCAGGTGATGTACCTCATGATTGGTTGATATCAATGTATTTGCCTAAAAAGAATAACCCTAGAAAGTGCGAGGAATATCGGAATATAAGTCTAATGAAGCACATCTTGAAACTCTTCCTTAAAATAATCCTCCAAAGAGTATACAAAAAAACTAGATGAATTTACTGGACAAACACAGTTCGGCTTTAGGAACGGACTAGGAACGAGGGACGCACTATTCTCCATCCGCGTCCTGATTGAAAGATGTAGGGATATCAACCCTGATGTTTATTTATGCTTCATAGATTTCCAAAAAGCCTTTGATATGGTAAATCATGAGAACATGATGGAAATACTACAATCATATAACATTGATGACAAAGACTTACAAATAATATCTAGTTTATAATGGAACCAGACTGCCAAAATAAAAATGGAGAATCGTATGTCCAAAAAAATAAAAATAAAGAGAGGCGTACGTCAGGGTTGTATTTTGTCACCCCTGTTATTCAATGTCTATTCGGAGTAAATCTTCAATAAAGCACTTTCTGATAAAAAAAAATTGGAATTATAATTAATGGTGTGTTTGTAAATAATATCCACTACGCTGATGATACCTGTCATTCCCCATCGGACAGTGAAGAAGAACAAAACAAAAACAATGGTGGTCCGTAAGAATCCTAATACAAACATAAGTATTAAGGTACATCAACAAATACTTGAAGGGGTAACAAAAATAACGTACTTACCTACCACTCTATTGAAATACCCTTAAGAATTGAAAAAACACGAAGTTTCTTTAATAAAATGCGCAACATACTCTGTAACTGCCAACTAAACTTAAAAACAAGAACAAGAGTGCTAAGATGCTACGTGTCCTCGGTCATGTTAGACGGTATCGAGGCGGCAACAATCACAGAGACCACACAAGAAAGAATAGAGTCATTCAAGATGTGCTGTTATCCCCGAATGCTGCGTGTTCCTTGGACAGCGCATATCACAAACGTGGAAATACTTAATCGGATGAGAAACAAACGAGAGCTGATTCCAGCTGTTAAAGAAAGAAAAAGCACTTACTTTGGCCATATTATGAGAAGCCAAAAGTATGAGCTCATGCAACTTATAATTGAAGGAAAAATAACACACACATTTGATCCAAAAAAAAAACACTCGGAGCGGTATGGTCCTTATGGGGATTTTGGGGTCGCTGATTACGATGAGCGGGTTGGTTAACCTTCATCACATCAGATTCAAGGTCATTTGAAGGTCAAATAGAGAAAAAACCGTAGGAAAAATCTGAAAAAATTTATGCGTATGTTTTCGAGGTCCCTGAGTCCGAACCCGTAGTTTGTTTGACTCAAGCCGCCTTTCAGAGGTCATTATAGGTCATTTCATCATCAGTTTATGTTTATTTGAAAAATATGTATGGTCATTTTGCGTTGTTAAATTTAATTTTGTTTTTATCGTACACTTGCGAAGCATACAGAGGTTAATTTACGGTACATTTTTATTGATTATATCTTATACATATCATTTTACATTTACGTTAATATATCACAATCAAAAATGTCTTTTATGCTGCTCGGTCATTACAAGGGAATTAATATGTGAAATAAAAGCTAAATAATGGCAGGTAGACTGATGCAAGCAAATGTTTTAATACTGTTTAAAGGTACTTATTAGTAAAACTTAAAATATTGTTCATATCAAAAATAGACTATACAAATATTTTGACTAGTTTTGTGACTGTGAAATAGACTTTTAAAATCTAAAAAAAAAAATTTGACCTAATTTTTGTACCCTCGATGTTCGTTCCATATATCTAGTAAATTTAAAGTCCAGCCCGACTGTGTTTCTTGAGGTATAAATGAAACATTGTGCGCTATGTTATGTTTAAATTTCGTTTTATAACTCAATTCCCAATACATTTCAAATTAATAATTCTAATGTCGAACAACCTTGTTATCAAGTAACCCTTAATCTGTATACTTCAATACTTAATCCTTGTCGACAAAGAAACTCTAATACCCAATACCTTTGAACCCAATAACTTACTTGTACAGTAATCCTTATATCACTTATACTCTCATATTGTCTTATATAATACCTCAATGCGTAAGTTAACTACTAAAAATGATTCGGCTCATACTTCGTAAAGAGTCTCGAGTGTCCAAGTAGATTTTCGAAATCGCGCAGTCAGTATTTAATATAAATTAAGCATAAAAGTTTGCTTCTTTTAGTATTTATCAAAGCATGTTTGAAGTACTACTCTAAACGAGAACGCTTTCGTTTCTCGTGAAATGATCTTAGACTTGCTTTTCTTTTATGAAATTTATTTGATTCTCGCTTCAGGCTCCAGCAATAATCTGCCAACATGTTTATCCCCCAAACACCTTGATACCTTTTTTCAAATTCACTCAAGTCTTGGTGCATCCTTTCTCCATGTTCTTCGCTAAAATCTCCGAGATTTTCAGGGAACCAATCAAGGTGTGAATGGAGAAAATGCAGTTTCAGACTCATTAAACACCCCATTCTTTATAATTTTGTACTAAATTTCCAACAATATTTTTGTAATTAGGGTCTTTATGATTTCCAAGAAATTTAGTCGTCACCTTTCTAAAACTTTGCCATGCTGCTTTTTCTTTGGCATTCATTTTCCTCTTTAGGAGGTCTGTTATTTGTGGTTCAGTAAATATGCCCTCTTTTCTTTTAGCTTCAGAAAGATTAGGTAGCACTTTAAAAATATGCATAAAAGCAGGACTTTCGTTTCGGCTCATGGCCTTGACAAGTCGCTTTGCAATACTTAGTTTGATATGCAAAGGTGGAAGTAGGACCTTATTGGTTGATATCAAACTTGGACCTATGATGTTTTTTTCACCTGGAATTAATTCTTGTCTCAACGGCCAGTCTTTCCTCACATAATGCTCAACTCGAGCCCGACTATTCCACTCACAAATAAAGCACGGATAAGAAGTGTTTCCAGATTGCTGTCCCAGTAATATTGTAAATATCTTTAAGTCCCCACAAAGTTCCCACTGGTTTTGACCGTAATTCAATTTTTGCAATAGCAACTCAAAATTATGGTATTCTTCATCTAATACAACAGAATGAGCGATTGCTATAGGGGCATAAATATTTCTTATGTAACAAGATAGCTTTTAAGCTTCTTTTTGAAGAATCTATAAACAGTCGCCAATCACAATTCTATACCGTATTCTTGCACTAACCCTTTAATATTATGGATATAGACTAGATTATTCATTTTAGTAAAATATTTTCTGAATGGACGTTCTCTCGAACGATAGACAGAAATTTTTGTTCCTGTGGATAGACAATTTTTTTCTTTTAGCCTAGATGCTAAAAGCTCTGATCTATCTTTCGAGAGTCCCAAGTCTCTGCACAGATCACTTAATTCGTCTTGATTAAATGTTTCGGCTTCCGATATATAATTTTCCTCAACATCTGATTCTTCTGTGCTGAAATTTTCTCTTTCTTCGTGTTCGAATGTTTCATCTGGCATATCTTCATCAGTTACTACTTCTTGTCCCAATTCATTAATTTCCATGATATGATCAGAATTCGTTTCAATAAGAACTGGTAAAGTCACAGATGTTACACGTGCATATGAAATAGAATCCTTATTCTTTCGGTTGTACCCTTTCAAGTTTGTTAAGCAGAAGTAACAGTCGGTGGTATGGTCTGTCGGGGGTCTCCATATCATTGGCCGAGAAAATACCTGGTTGTTAATTCTATATAGAACATTGTGGCATTTATGACATATAGATTTTGGTGTGTAAGAGTTATCCAATGAGCTTGTATCAATATGATAAATTTGGTGATATTTTACTTTTAACGAATCTGAAAACATGAATTTCTTTTGTGGAATATACTCCCCACAAACAACACAAAAATTGTCGAGTTTAATGGAACATGACGAATTTCTTGTAGCATTTGACTCTACAGAGGCCAAGTTTCCCACCAATGTAGAGCTACGGTCGCATGATGACGACGACTGCGGGCCCGCTTTCCCACCCTGACCAGCCGCCGATTCTGGATTTCCGGGACCCTGTCTCGTAATTTTTTTAGGAGTAGTTGCCATGACGGCATAAACGCCGTAACCCAGGGACTTCGCCGGATAGTGAGACAACTCCGTTGCCCACCGTCACCACGTGGAGGTGCCCTGGGTGCAACTACACCTTAATACTGGAGTTTAAAGCGAGACTGAGCTAAATTTATAAAAAAAGAAGAGAATAAATAATTTCGCGAGGAATGAAAAAGCATTTTATTGTCAAAGTAAAACTCCAGATATATATACAAAGATACTTAAAATGACCACCGTATATCTTTTGAGCATAAGACATGCAGGATTTGAACTGAATGATTTGAAAAAATAATAGATGATTTTTTTCAGATTTTTTCCACGATTTTTTCTCTATTTGACCTTCAAATGACCTCTGGGAAAAGGCGTAAGGTCAAACAAACTACGGATTCGGACTCAGGAACCTCAAAAACATACGCATAAATTTTTTCAGATTTTTCGTACGGTTTTTTCTCTATTTGACCTTCAAATGACCTTGGATCTGATGTGATGAAGGTTAACCAACCCGCTCATCGTAATCAGCGACCCCAAAAACCCCATAAGGACCATACCGCTCCGAGTGTTTTTTTTAGATCAAATGTTGACCTGTGTAATCGGTAAGCGAAGATCAGGAAGGCGCCGCATCTCCTGGTTGAAAAACGTACGCCAGTAGACATCTACTGAACTGTTTAGAGCGGCAGTAGATAAAATCATATGGACAATTGTGATCACCAACGTCCGGAGTAGATAAGGCACACAAAGAGGCGCGATTGACAAACGAGAGAACAAAACTCGACGTACTTATTACAGTACTGGCATAACATCGCAGTAAGATACAACAAATTGTATCTCGGGCTTGCCCCCCCCCCTCCCCCCGCCGACTTAAACCAATCAAGATGGAAGTTTTGCAAGAAGTAAAACACTACTTAAATTTCCACTAAATTTTTTATTTTTAACACCATGTCATGTTTCGCTGTACGACAGCTTCTTCAGATGGTTTGTTACAAAATGAGGATAAAATTACTATAATAAATGGTTGGTTCACAATTTATGGCAGGTAATAAAATAATTTAATTAAAGCAGATTTAGTAATGGAAAATTATTTAAGTCTAATCGTGCATTTATTAAGGAATCTGAATTTTTCAATTTGTTTATTTCTAAAGATTCTAGGTAATTAACTTTCAGGCTCTTTGTGCAAGTATGTAATATTTCAAAGTTTGGGTTGAATTGGTGGTTATTTTCAATTAAATAATTTACGTTTTCTTTTACAAGTCAATTATATTGTATAATTCAGCTAAATTTTGAGAAAGCCTTATCTCATTTCTCAGATTTTATGTTAAAACGAGAAATCTTGTTGCCAGTATTTTTTTTGCAGTGTTTTTGAATTATTTAGACTATTCAAATAGGTGTCTGTATCGAGGACTTATATGGTACATTCCATAATAAAAAGAAAACATAAATGAAAAAAAAAACATCTTATATTTTTGTTTTTCTATACTGCGTTTTCCGTAGTTTTATCTTATACAAAAAATGTTTTTTTTGCTACAAAAATGAATTATGGTTTTTTTCCTCTAATTTTTAATTCGTTAAAATTTATTGCAATGTGATGTCACTACTTATATGTTCGGTATGTCGTGTTTAAGTAGTTTTAGAACTATTCATGTATTCGTTTAAATTTTTTAAATTGTTAAAAATAAATGTCGCAATTATTTGTTCTAAAAAATGTTGTTTTGTCTCATTACCCCAAAAGTGAATCATACGTAATTAGTTATCTACCTTGTTAGTTTTACACGATGAAGCCTTAAATGTTCGAAAGTCCCGACCCCATTATCTTTCCATGTTAAAATTGAAAATAATGTAAAAATGGCAGCATTGGTATAACAACTAAAGATGAAACGAAAGGAATCGTATTTTTAGAAGTTACCAAAAGTGTTCTTCGTATTTGCTGAACCATCCCAAGACGCGTTTCGCCGTATCACGGCTCATCAGCTGGGTAGGTTCAGCAAATGCGAGAACACATTTTTAGTCCTTTATCCAGGTAACTAACGGAAAACTATAACAAATAGATGCTTATACTGCACTCTGTCGGCGACTTACGAAGCCTATTCAAGCAGAGCGGCACAGCACGACTGGCACTTATTGCAGAAATGCACCTTTCTCGAGCTTACTGCTCGAAGGCATAGATGGCAGCATTGGTATAACAACTAAAGACGAAACGAAGAACACTTTTGGTAACTTCTAAAAATACGATTCTTTTCGTTTCGTCTTTAGTGGTTATACCAATGCTGCCATCTATGCATTCGAGCAGTAAGCTCGAGAAAGGTGCGTTTCTGCAATAAGTGCCAGCCGTGCTGTGCCGCTCTGCTTGAATAGGCTTAGTAAGTCGCCGACAGAGTGCAGTAAAAGCATCTATTTGTTATAGTTTTCCCTATGTAAAAATGGTATAATCCTTGGATCTTTTGACTTCAAGAACTTTGAAAAGGACGTGTATAACACAATAAATACAAAGGTACTCTTCTAACCCTCTTCCTCACCCCTTTAACTACTCACATGTTTTGCTATAGATATTTATGCATAACATGTACCTCAACTAAGAAGTAGAAAAAATTCATATTTAATATTCACATAATAATATTATTACTATATGTAATGATCCCCTCTCTCCTTTCCCTGTTAAAATTTAACATACTGAGCAAAAAAATTATATATTTTTTAGATTTCTTGGCTACAAAAACCCTAAAAAGTATATATATATATATATATATATATATATATATATATATATATATATATATATACCAGGTGTACAAATATATATATATATATATATATATATATATATATATATATATATATATATACCAGGTGTACAAATGAAATGCGGATTTTTTTTTCTAAAAAAAAACATGTTAAATTCGAAAGAATGATAAAAGGTGCTTTATTCAAAGTATGCTCCATCGCTTGTTATACATTTTTCCCATCTTTCGGGCAATTTGTGAATACCACGCCAGTAAAAATCTTCCCTTTTGCTGCGAACCATTCATCGAGCCATTTTTTCACATCTTCGTACGAACCAAAGCGCTGCTCAGCAAGTGCGTGACCCATCGATGCAAACAAGTGGTAATCGGAAGGAGCCAAGTCTGGTGAGTAAGCCGCATGGGGTAGAACTTCCCAGCTGAGTGCTTCCAACGTGTCACGAACTGGTTTTGCCGTATGTAATGGAGCATTGTCATGAAGAAAAATGACTTTGTGTTGCCTCTTTCAGTATTCTGGCCTTTTTTCAAGCAGCGAACGGTTCAAATCGGTCAATTGTTGTCGGTAACGTTTAGTATTAACCGTTTCCAGGTTTTAACAGCTTATAATAGACCACGCCCCTCTGGTCCCACCAAACACAGAGCATCGTCTTTCTGCCAAAGCGATTCGGTCTTGCAGTCGATGTGGATGGTACGGCTTGGTCTACCCGTGATTTTTTGCGCTTGGGATTCTCAAAATAAATCCACTTTTCGTCCCCTGTAACTATACGATGCAAAAACGACTTAATTTTGTACCAAGCGAGCAAAATGTCACACGTGTTTTTGCGCTTTTCCATTTGCCTGTCGTTCAAGTAATGTGGTACCCATCTACCGGCTTCTGAATCTTTTCCATCTCTCGTAGCCGATTGGAAACAGCTTGTTGACTAACGCCCAATTGCTCGGCGAGTTGTTTTTGTGTTTGCGAATCATCTTCGTCCAACAATGCTTGCAATTCCACATGTTCGTATTTTTTTGGCGGTTTTCCACGTTACTTGTCTGCAACATCGAAGTCACCACTTTTGAAACGCCGAAACCATCGTTCATACATATCTTGCGATAGAACATGTTCACCATAAGCTTCTCGAAGTAACTGGTATGATTCAACAGCAGTTTTCTTCAAATGAAAACAAAAAATTAATGCTGTCCGCGAATGCTCTTTGTTCGGTATAAATTTCGACATATTGGACACAACAACACAACAGTAAGCACACATTTTTCCAATTTATCAGTCGTGCGCGTGTGACACTTGTTGATGACACAACAAAATGGCGCAGTGTCAAATCGTTATAGCATAAACAGCATTGGTGCACCATCAGTTGTCTGAAATCCGCGACTGCGCCGTTGCTTTGATTTCTTAGTGCAATTGTTTTTTGTTTAGTTTGACATTTTTTCATTCAATAAAACGAAATTGTTTAAGAATGGGTCGTCGAACTACAATTTCTGAGAGAAATTTAATTATTACTCATTACAGGAATGGATACAGCCAAAGAGACATAGCCAAAATGAATAAATAAATGTCCGTCAACTGTTCCGCATATCATTGAACGTTACCGGAATGAAAATAGAGTCGAGAATAAATCAAGGTTGGCTCCAAATAAGATCTTCAATGAACGTGAAGAAAGATGGATTTTAAGAGAGGTATCAAATAATCCAAAAAAAAGTGCGTCAAAGTTGTGCGCCGAGGTGGAAAGACAGTTTGGAAAAAGGTGTAACCCCGAAACAGTTCGACGGATCTTGCGAAATAATAATTTACATGGTCGAACTGCTAGAAATAAGCCTTTCATTTGCCAAAGAAATAGACGCGTGAGATTGGAATTTGCCAGAGAGCATATCAATAAAGACTTGAACTTCTGGAATTCAGTAATATTTGCTGATGATACCAAAATAAACTTATTTGGGTCCGATGAAAAAATATCAGTGTGTAGAAAGCCTAACGAAGAATTAAAATTGAAAAAATATGAAAGCTACGGTAAAGTACGGTGGAGGTGGAGTGATGTTATGGGGCTGTATGTCATCTGCAGGAGTAGGTAACATGCACTTCGTCGAAGGGAATATGAACCAATATGTGTACTTGGATATACTAAAGCAGCATCCCGTCGCTAGTGCCCAAAAATTAGATATTGAAAAGAATTATCGGTTCTATCACGACAATGATCCAAAGCACACGTCATGTCGAGTCCGCAGTTGGTTGCTTTATAACTGTCCAAATGTTATTAAAACACCAGCCCAGTCACCAGACTTAAATGTACTGAAAATTTGTGGCTGATATTAAAAAATAAAGTAAATAGTGCCCCAATATCAAATAAAACTGAATTAAAAGTAAAAATTACTGAAGCATGGAACACTATTTCCCCGAGTATACTAGAAAGTTAGTTGAATCAATGTCCAGAAGATTACAAGCCGTTATTGATAATGAGGGAGACCCGACCAAATATTAGCAGGCTTATTTCAAATTCTACAGTTTGTTTTCTCTAATAATTTTGGTATATTGAATTTTGCATCATTTAAGCTGTGACGTTAAAATCGCATATAATTTAATTAATTATTTATTGTTAATGAAGTAAGGCATATTTAAGACAAAAAGTAATTCATACTTTTTTAGAAGACTCTTTACTAATTTAATTTCAATAAGTTGTTTTTTCCAAATAAATAAAGAGGCACTGAGACCAGTTAGTCTTTTCTTATAGCGACTGCATCATTTAAGCTGTGAGTCACTGTATATATATATATATTATATATATATATATATATATATATATATATATATATATATATATATATATATATATATATATATATATTCCGTGTACATAGAGTTACTGGGGATTTCTGGCATGAAAATATGACCATTTAACTCACCTTAGTCCAAAAATTCATAGGTTTTGAGATACAGATAGTCAAAGTTATACTTTTATTTTAGTTTTTCTTAAGTAGCTTTCTTAATAATTGTACTTTTTGTATAAGATTCAGTGCTAACGGGTTTTCTGAGATGAAAAATCTAAATCGACATGCTCCAAATTTCAAAGACTATTCTTTTTGGACCTGTCCTAAGCCTGGATGAAATGTGGAGCGTTCGCGAATTTGACAATGGAATTAAAAAAAAAAAAGGAAACAAACATCCCATTATCTCAGAAACTGTTGTTCGGAGCAACATTTACCAAGAGAGCTTTTTTAGACAGGAGAAGGCGGAAAAAATACGAATATGTAATTAAAAATATCATACAGAGTGGTATAAAAAAGTTATGACAATTTAAAAGTATACACAGCGCAATAAGTGGCGATTTTTTTTTTCCTCTAATGTTTTTTCAGTTTTGGGCTTAATGTAGTGTTCAGATTTCGAATCCGATATTAGTTTTTCTCCGACAGCTCTTGTTTTTTAATAATTTCGATCTACCCTAACTTAAACGACACCCGCAGTTCTACCAGACTCAGAATAATTATTTTTTTATTTCAGAAATATGCCCTCGAGACGTTGTTTACACAATCCAGATTTTTTTTGCTATATTTGTGGCGAATACATCTTTGAAAAATATCGAAAACCTATCGCGGACTTCGTTAAAGCTACGTATTTTATCCACTTTCAAATATCATTGTGCATGCAAATCAAGACAAGCAATGGGTACCTCATATTGTGTGTCAGAACTGTATTGTGTGTCTGCAGCAATGCTCAAATAGAAAAAGAAGTGCTATCAAATTTAAAACACCGATGATTTGGCAGGAACCTCAAAATCACCATGACGACTGCTATTTTTTGCGTTGTAAATATTAACGGCATAAATTCTGGAAATCGAAATAAATGGCCATATCCTAGCTTACCCTCCGCTAAACGAACTCTTCTATACTCTGGTGAGATACAAGGAGCATCATCTAAATCAGTGATTCCCAAAGTGGTTCAGGTGGACCCCCAGGAGTCCACGGGAGACTCGACTTGGGTCTACGTTGGCGTGAAAAAACATGGGGGTTCACAAGTTGTAAGTGGGGGTCCAGGAAAATTTATTTGGTTTCGATAGTAAAGAACAAAAATGTTGGCTTGACTTTACCTATCATTATAGGCAGATAATACACTAATCAAAAAAATTAAGAGAGCAAAAAAAAATTGCAAATTTTTCGGTGATTTTTGGCAGGCTGTATTTCGGTGAAAAATGGTCGTATTGAGCATTTTGAAGCTTTAAGATTCTAATTTTCAGATTTTTTAGCTAAAATTTTTTAAATGCTACGGTTCTCATGCAATCCTAACAGATAGCGCGAAAAAATAATATTGCAAATATTTTGCTTTTTTTTTGGTCCACGGGCTTGAAAAAAATTTTTTCAGTTAGGCCGGCATATGAATCAGATAGCCTGTTTATTTAGCATTAATTTCCTTGTTTTGAAAACCTCCCTTAATTTTTTTAAGTAGTGTATTTTAAGAAGGTCAGCGACTGTTACTTGTATAAACTTGCACATTCGATATTCAGTACAACGCGCGTCGAGACTTGCAAAGCGCCGCCCGCAACGCAACCCGTTCAGACGTGCAAAGGGACGAAATACGACTTGTGCTGTGCTTGCAATCTTGCATGAACTAGTTTGATTCTTCACCAATATAAATACGAATGCCAAGGTCACACATTTGTTTCCGGAATTTTGAAAAGAAAAGTGTGAGTGAATCGATGTCAGTGTTTGCCAGTGCCGGAAAAAGTAAGTACCTGCCTATTTGTTATTCATATTTTTATTTTATATCGTAATAATATTATATTTATTATGTTTGCGTGTAGTAGGTACGCAATAAAAATTAAATACTGAACAGGGCCATTATTCGATACTTCTATAAAAGAACAGAAAGCCGAGAAAGAATGAACTTTTAGTACTTTTTATTATAAAATTATTTATTTACCCGACTGTGGTGATTCACTAAAGGCGAGATATATGATTGACCTGCATGTTTGTACATATTTCAGTGCCCTCGTAGTTGCTAATGCTAAATGACTAAAAATATTTTCATAAATTGTACGTGTCTTTATGTACCACTCGTAACGTACATCAAAGTAATAAAAAAAAAATTAAAATCGCGTAGTTTTGATGTCAAAATATTCTTTAAAAGTATTTTCTCTCTAATTTACAGAAATGTATCAAAATATAATTAATCAAAAAATATTTTATATTACATTAAAATAGGTTCAGCCGTTTTGTGAAAACCTCTATATGGGTCTTAGCAGTTTATTGCTTTTAATAATTATAATCAGTTTTGCCGCCGGCATTTTGGTTTTTTCATTGCAATAATTAATTAATCCTATTTTATTCTGTTAAAATAGCCATATCCTGTTAAAGTCAAACATTTTTTTCTTTACAGGTAGGTAACTGATACGAAATATGGCTGAATCTAAGAAGAAATGTCGACAGTACAGTGTTGATTATTTGAAATTTGGTTTTCTTCCATCAAAGGCAGACAAACGATTGCCCATATGCCTTTTATGCAACAAAGTTTTAATCAATGACTCTATGAAACCATCGAAGCTCGAAGATCATCTAAGAAGGTGTCATCCTGATAAAATAGGTAAAGATTTAAAATATTTTCAAACATTGAAGGAAAAATATGAAAAGAGACCCACCGTGCACAGTATGTTCGCTTCAACTTCTCAAAGTAACGATGATGGCTTGCGGGCATCTTACAATATCTCATTGCTTATAGCGAAATCTGGAAAACCGCACACCCATCGGAGAACAGTTAATTTTACCCGCTGTTGAAGAGATTTTAAAAAGTGTTCTGCACGAACCTCCATTTGACGTACTCAAAAGAATTCCTTTGAGTAACAACACTGTACAAAGACGTATTGATGAAATGAGCTCTGATATTGAAAGCTTCTTGTTTAATTATCTGCAAACAACTCATTTTTCTATTCAACTGGACGAGTCAACTTTACCTGGTAATGAAGCATTATTATTGACATATGTTCAATTTGTTATGGACGAAGAAATCCATGAAGAGCTGCTATTCGCGAAAACTTTGGAGACGGACACTAAAGGCGAATCAATATTTATTGTCCTGAGTGATTTTTTTAAGGAAAAATCGATTCCATTTACAAACATTATTTGGGTGGCAGCAGATGGAGCTCCTGCCATCTTCGGGCGATATCGTAGGTTTATAAGCCATCTTAAAAGAATTATACCAGGAGTAACTGCAATTCACTGTGTCATCCACCGACAACACCTGGTAGCGAAAAATTTGAGTGAGAGATTGCACCAATCGCTTCAATTTGTGATTAAAGCAGTTAACAAAATAAGAAGCAATGCTTTAAATACCTGTTTATTTGCACAATTGTGCGACGAAAATGATGAAGACTTCCAACGATTGCTCTTACATACTGAAGTACGCTGGTTGTTGAAAGGTGCATGTTTAATAAGATTTTACTCACTTTTTGAATCAGTTTTAGAGTTTTCTGGAAAGTAAAGATTCAGATTTAAAAGAAAACCTGATCAAATTGAAAGCAGACATCGCGTATTTGACAGATTTGTTCAAAAAATTTAATGACATTAACTTGCAGTTACAAGAGGACAGCCTAAATTTAATAAAACAAAGGGTGTAATTTCGGCTTTCTTGGAAAATTGAAATTTATGAAGCAAAATATTAGTCGGCGCGAATTCTCCCAGTTTCCAAACTTGTCACGGGCAGAATGTCTTGATGAGGATATTCAGACATACGTACAACATTTAAATGCCCTGCATGATGACTTCAAAAATAGATTTGAAAATATTCTGACGATGGAAATACCACCATGGATCATAAATCCATTTGATGAAACGGAAGTTTCGAATGTGGTATACAAGAGGAGCTACTCGAGTTTAGCACCAATGAGGAGCTGAAGGTGAAATTTAAAAAAGGCTATCAAACATTTAGGCTGCAGGCAGAAATACCCGAAAAATATCCTGGGCTATGGGAAATTGCGAGAAAACTTTTGATAGCGTTTTCCTCGTCATACTTTGTCGAAAAAAGTGTCGTTACAAACCTATTAACAAAAAAAAGGAGCAGATTGAACATCACAGAACGGGGAGATTTGCGGTTATTCCTTACACAACTAAAGCCAAATATTGATAATTTGCTGTCAATCCATCAAGAATATCCCTCCCATTAAAATTATGACTATTTTTTTTTTAATTGTTGATTTTCATTGTTGTAGTTACGGTACGTTATTAATGTATAATTTTAATTCTATTAGCTCTGTAATCATATTATTTTAATAAATAGAACACAAGAAAATATATTATTTTTCTTTTTATTTTTACCACTCCGAATTTAGGGTTGGAAATCAGCCACGACGCAAATTTCCATCGTTAGATCTAATCTTCACATTTTTTGACGAGTTTTGGGAATATGGTAGAAATGTAGCAGCAGGGGGTCCACCGAAACCAGTAAAATTTTGAAAGTGGTCTACGAGAAAAAAAAAGTTTGGGAACCTCTGATCTAAATGCTCTGAAGAACCAGATCTTATGGAAATTGAAGACAACACAGTGGGCAATACTGATTCGGATTTCACATGTAGTCAGTCATCAGATCCTCAACCTTTTAATCAAAAGGAAATGTTTTATGTGTCTATAGGATAGCCGTGACAAACAACGTCATTGGTCTCAAAAAAAAGTGGCAAATACGAAAGGAACTGATGGTTGATACTAAAAATGTTATTAATTTGCCCTTAGTAAATCGAGATCGCATTATACTGCCACCACTTCATATCAAACTGAGCATTATGAAACAGTTTGTAAAAGCCCTTGACAAAAACGGCGAATGTTTTGCTTTTCTTTTACGCAAGTTTCCAGGATTAAGCACAGAAAAATTGAATGCGGGTATTTTTTTTGTGAATGACCCAAACTCTACGAATTCGAACTTGGAAATCGTTGGTTGTGGTGATTAAAAATTTTTTCGGAAACAATAAATCCGACAACTATTCTGAGTTAGTTGAGTGCATGTTATCCAATTTGAAAGATCTGGGCTGCAACATGAGTATCAAGATTCATTACTTACTTTCGCATTTAGAGAGATTCCCAGAGAATCTTGGCGATTTTAGTGAAGAGTAGGGTGAAAGATTTCACTAAGATATACGCACAATGGAAGAGCGTTATCAAGGAAGGTAGGACATCCATATAATGGCCGATTACTGTTGGAGTTTGCAAAGGGATGATCGTCAAGCCGTACATTCAAGAAAATCGTATAAAAGAACGTTTCATAGTGTGTAATTATATCAAACGTAGAAAAAATGGTGTATGTTTGTTCCATTTTTGAAGAAAATTGTAATTTCATATAAATAAAAAAGTAGAGCTGATAGCATTAAACCAGTAATTTTTTCCGTAATCAGTGCCTCAGGTATACCCTAAAGTACATATAAAATTTCAGGAAAAATTTCAGTGTTGACCAGTGTAATCGGATAAGGCATACTGAGAAGAAGTTTAAAAATATAATTTACGTTATTTTAATCACTGAGCTGAAAGATTCACTCTATATAATAATAAAAACAAAAAATTCAGGTTAAGGGTACTGATGACCAATACCAAAGTAATTTGCATTTTTAAAAGATAAAAAAAATATTAGTATTTTTTGTTCAAAATCCATAAATAACTGACATTCTTTCTCAACTTTATAAAAGCGCTTAAAAAATTGAAGGTCTACTCAAATAAAAAAAAAAATGAATAAACGATTGGTGTTGGTTAGTCTATTAGTTTTATGTTTGTCAGTTGTTGGAAAAATTAATGGAGAATCTAATGGTAAATAATAGAGGATAATGTTCTATAGTTATAGATATGTGTTTCTGTTGATTTTTGTCTTTATTTTTATTTTCTTAAAGTTAACAATAGGACGTTAAATTATTTAGATTTATTAAGCAAAACAGGTATAGACAGAATACAGGTTTTACGAAAATAAAAACATAGTTATATATGTTTCCCAAAACACATTTTTATAACTAACTCAAGTTTCACCTCATGTTGTTCTAATCTATATTTGGATATTATTTTCATATAACATTTTTTTTAATATTGCAATTTAGGTCAACATCTAAACAATAGGTTTATAATATAAATAACCAGTCAAGTGCAAGTTGAACTTGCGCAATTAGTGTTCCGTACGTTGATTGCTTTTGAAATAAAAAATGTCGTAACGGAAGTATAAAATGATCAGTGACTTCACAAAACACACCCCAAATGAGTTTTCAACAAAGTTTATTTCCAATCTTTACTGAAAATTGATGACCTTGAAATTTCTGTTTTTTTTATTTACCAGATAAATTATTACAGGTAATGCACTCGTGATAATTTTCGTTCAATCTACACCCCGTGGAGAATATTCCAGAATTTTTTCAAAATTTTTTGATAAGTACTTTTCGAGATAAGGCGGGTGGACAGCGATTTTTCGCGATTTTTTAAAAATAATACAAAGAAAAGTGCGCGCAAGTATTACATTATATATATATTTTTTACTCGTGTTTTCACAAGCTTTCATTTGACACCACACTCGATTACTTAGTAAAAAAAATTTTTTTTCACTTCCGATTTCACCCCCCAAAACTAACCCCTTAAGTCAAAATTTAACTTTCAAAAACTACATGGCTCTAATGAGGCCATCAATTCCTATATTATTACCAAATTTCAACTTTCTATGACAAATAGTTTTGGAGAAAATGGGGTATGACAGACTGACAGACAGACAGACAGACACCGAAGTGACTTTATAAGTGTTCCGTACGGAACACTAAAAAACAAGTATTAAGTTTAACGTCTGAAGTGAGCGGGGGAATACCAGATCTCTCGGATGGGTCTAGTCCCCGTCAGGGTCTCCTTCCTCCTACATTTAAAGTAGGTTATACCTTTTATTATCATTGGTGAGAGAAATATTTGTAAAATAATCACTCATCAACATTTTTTGCATTCCTTAACGCTTCAGAGTCTCCAGATCACAAAAAAAACTTACTTTCCAAATTCCTTCCATCCGCGTGTTGGCACTATAACCCTCGAACAATTTGAGATGTCGATTTTAAATTTGGGTACACATATACAGCTTGAAGTATATATATCTTCTTCTTCTTCTTTGGCCAGTAAAAGTCCACTCTGACCACGTGTCCCGCCCAAAGCCATTTCAGTTTGACCACACGCTGGATGACGTCGCAGACTCCCTTTTTGCTTTGATGAAATAATAAAAAGAACGATATATATATATATATATATATATATATATATATATATATATATATATATATATATATATATATATGTATATATATATATATATGTATATATATATATATATATATATATATATATATATATATATATATATATATATATATATATATATATATATGAGGCTGGTTTGAAAAGTCCGTTCAAAAATAAAAACTACTTATGTGTTTGGAGTAAACCTTTTTTATTTTTCGACATAGTCTCCTTTTAGGCTTATACACTTCGTCCAACGATGTTCTAGTTTGTTGATCCCTTCCGAATAATAGGATTTGTCCAAGTCTGCAAAATATCCATTAGTGTCTGCAATCACCTCCTCGTTTGAATAAAATCTTTGTCCCGCCAGCCATTTCTTCAAATTGGGGAACAAATAGTAGTCCGAGGGAGCCAAGTCTGGAGAATAGGGGGGATGTGAAACGAGTTGGAATCCTATTTCCATTAATTTTGCGACCACAACTGCTGAGGTGTGTGCTGGTGCGTTGTCGTGATGGAAAAGGATTTTCTTGTGGGCCAATCGCGGGCGTTTTTCTTGCAGCTCGGTTTTCAAACGGTCCAATAACGATGAATAATATTCATCTGTAATAGTTTTAACCCTTTTCCAGATAGTCGATGAGAATTATCCCTTGCGAATCCCAAAAGACAGTCGCCATAACCTTTCCGGCCGAAGGAACGGTCTTCGCCTTTTTTGGTGCAGATTCCCCCTTGGTAACCCATTGTTTAGATTGTTGTTTGGTCTCAGGAGTATAGTATCCATGTTTCATCCACAGTGACGAAACGACGCTTAAAGTCCTCCGGATTCTTCTGGAACAGCTGCAAACCATCCTTGCAACACTTCACACAATTCCGTTTTTGGTCAGGCGTGAGCAATCGCGGCACCCATCTTGGGGATAGCTTTCTCATGTTCAAATGTTTATGCAAAATATTATGTACCCGTCCCAGTCGAGATGCCCACAGCACTAGTAATTTCACGCACGTTAACTCTTCTGTCATCCATCACCATATCATGGATTTGATCAATGATTTCTGGAGTCGTAACCTCCACAGGCCGTCCAGAACGTTCAGCGTCACTTGTGCCCATATGGCCAGTCCGAAAATTTTGAAACCACTTATAAACTGTTCTAATCGAAGGTGCAGAGTCACCATAATGTTTATCAAGCTTCTCTTTAGTCTTCTGAGGCGTTTTGCGTTTCATAAAGTAATGTTTAATCACCACACGAAATTCTTTTTCGTCCATTTCTTGAAAATCACTCGACTTCCTTGATTCACACGAATGCCAAACACAAAGAAATAGACCAATATGGCTGAAACTTGGTGTGCGTTCATTCAAGAGATGCTACTAACTAAACATGACCTCAATACGCGCCATCTCTCGGACTTTGCACGGACTTTTCAAACCAGCCTCGTATATGTGTATATGAGGCATTCTTTTTAAACTTGGACACCACCCTCTGCTCAAAAATAGAAAGCTCGGCTTGGGTTCATTTCAAATTTTAGATTTATATACCTAATTTTTGAATGTCACATTGCCTTTTTACAAAACCGAAATGATTGAGTCATAGTGTCGGAATAAATCCGTTAAAAAAATGTAAAAAATGCAATTTTTTAAATTCTAGGCTGCTTTACTTGTGAATTTTATGTCGGCATTGCTAAAATAATGATTAAATATTGTTAAATGATACTATCACTGATTGACAGATACTTCCGTACCATTTTGAACCATACTAGAGATTGCCAGAACCCTTCAGAAATAAAATTTCCCTCATATACCATAGTTGTAAATATGGAATTTACTGATTCCATTACACTTTGATTAGGACTTGGCTATACAGAAATTCTTAAAAATCGATCCAAATACTCACACACTGGATAATTCTGGTCCATTTGGTTTGGTCCAAATTGTTTTCTAAATTTTTAGCTACTCTATCCAGACGATATCCTGATGATTTTTCAAAAGGTATTTTTAACCGTAAGTCCTAATTAAAGATAATTAGCATCAACAGAGTCATGTTTTTTACGATATGGAGGTGATTGGGGTTTTTGTGAGGTTAAGAAATGGTCTAAAATGGACCAGAATTTTCCAATTTTTGTATTATGTAAGAATTTGGATCGATTTCTGAGAGTTTCTGTATGGCCAAGTCCTAAAAAAATGTAATGCAATCAGTTATTTCATATTTCCAACTATATGGGAGAAATATTGGTTCGGAAGGGTTTTGGCGATCTCTAGTATGATCCAAAATGGTACGGAAGTGTCTGTCAATCAATCACTTAACATTATTCTATCATTATTTTAGCAATGCCGACATAAAATTGACAAGTAAAGTAGCTTAGAATTAAAAAAATTGCGTTTTTACAGTTTTTTACCGGATATATTCCAACACAGTGAACAACCATTTTACAAAGAGGCCATGTGATATTCAAAATTAGATATAAAAACCTAAAATTGGCTTAATTATAAAACAAACAATTATGAAACAAACGAACAATCAATTAAAAACACGTACGAAAATGTGAGTTTGTCCTCGAAACCAACACTCAACATCTCGATTTACTACAACAAATTGAGAGTAAACAGCCTCGGTATATATGCACTGCCGTGAATTCCAAACGAATGGAAAAACAGCAACAGAAAAAACGTCTTTAATTTAACATACTTTATACTAAGAGGTGGCAAATCTTTATTTGTTATTATTGCTGTAATGGTAAATGATTAATACCTATTAATTATGTTGCTATAAATAATACTATGTTGATTAGTGTCTGATTTATAGTTAATTGACTTTGGGTCCCTGTTGATATGGTACATTTCCTTAAAAAGTCTCCCTTTATAGTTGTTGTCATGAGCTAAGGTTTTAACGTTGTTATAGTCAAAATTATGACCCGTTTTCAAATTATGTTGCACCACAGCACACGAATTCTTTCCTAATCGGAAGTCACTCCTGTGCTGTGTGAGTCTCTGTTTCAACCACTGAGATGTCTGCCCAATATAACACGCTTCACATTGTAAACAAGACAATCTATAAACTACAGAGAGGAACTCCAATGGGGTCTCCTATCAGCCCAGTTTTAGCCAAGGTGGTGTTGGACCATCTTTTGGAAACGGTGGTTCCTCAATTACCATTCAACCTACCCTTTTTGTACAAGTAAGTTGATGATCTGATTTGCGCTGTACCCAAGGGTAATACAGAAATCATTTTAAACTATTTTAATGCATTCAACACACATATACGAGGCTGGTTTGAAAAGTCCGTGCAAAAATAAAAACTACTTATGTGTTTGGGATAAACCTTTCTTATTTTTCGACATAGTCTCCTTTTAGGCTTATACACTTCGTCCAACGATGTTCTAGTTTGTTGATCCCTTCCGAATAATAGGATTTGTCCAAGTCTGCAAAATATCCATTAGTGTCTGCAATCACCTCCTCGTTTGAATAAAATCTTTGTCCCGCCAGCCATTTCTTCAAATTGGGGAACAAATAGTAGTCCGAGGGAGACAGTCGCCATAACCTTTCCGGCCGAAGGAACGGTCTTCGCCTTTTTTGGTGCAGATTCCCCCTTGGTAACCCATTGTTTAGATTGTTGTTTGGTCTCAGGAGTATAGTAATGTATCCATGTTTCATCCACAGTGACGAAACGACGCTTAAAGTCCTCCGGATTCTTCTGGAACAGCTGCAAACCATCCTTGCAACACTTCACACGATTCCATTTTTGGTCAAGCGTGAGCAATCGCTGCACCCATCTTGCGGATAGGTTTCTCATGTCCAAATGTCTATGCAAAATATTATGTACCCGTTCAGTCGAGATGCCCACAGCACTAGCAATCTTACGCACCTTAACTCTTCTGTCATCCATCACCATATCATGGATTTGATCAATGATTTCTGGAGTCGTAACCTCCACAGGCCGTCCAGAACGTTCAGCGTCACTTGTGCCCATATGGCCAGTCCGAAAATTTTGAAACCACTTATAAACTGTTCTAATCGAAAGTGCAGTCACCATAATGTTTATCCAGCTTCTCTTTAGTCTCCTGAGGCGTTTTGCCTTTCATAAAGTAATGTTTAATCACCACACGAAATTCTTTTTCGTCCATTTCTTGAAAATCACTCGACTTCCTTGATTCACACGAATGCCAAACACAAAGAAATAGACCAATATGGCTGAAACTTGGTGTGCGTTCATTCAAGAGATGCTACTAACTAAACATGACCTCGATACGCGCCGGTGGTGCCATCTCTCGGACTTTGCACGGACTTTTCAAACCAGCCTCGTACAATTCACTATCGAATAGAACAGGACTTCAGTGTTCCTTTTTTGGACACTAAAGTAATAAGAACGAGTGACAACAGTATTATACTTGACTGGTATAAAAAACCCACAGCGTCAGGTAGATTCATTAATTATTTCTCTAATCACCCAAAAAATCAAAAATTTAACATTGTAATAGCAATGAAAAACAGGGTCATACGCATCAGTGAGGATAGGTTTCAAAAAAGAAATCTAGACGAGCTGTATAACATTTTTGTCAACAATTCCTATCCTAAACACATTTTACGAAAAATTAATTTATAATTTGGATAGTGTTGATGCCCCTACTGACGAGACGCCTGCGCAGCATAGGATATACAGGAAGCTACAATTTATAAAGCCAATCACAAACTCAATTGTCGCCTTATTCAGAGATTTTCCAAATATAAAAATTGCGAAATATAACAGCATACGAGGTTCTGACCTGTTTTCAAAATAAAGGATAGAACACCTATTTTATATAACTCTTTAGTTTATAGATTGTCTTGTTTACAATGTGAAGCGTGTTATATTGGGCAGACGTCTCAGTGGTTGAAACAGAGACTCACACAGCACTGGAGTGACTCCCGATTGGGAAAGAATACGTGTGCTGTGGTGCAACATAATTTGAAAACAGGTCGTAATTTTGACTATAACAACGTTAAAATCTTAGCTCATGACCTCAACTATAAAGGGAGACTTTTTAAGGAAATGTACCATATCAACAGGCACCCAAAGTCAATTAACTATAAATCAGACACTAATCAACTTAGTATTATTTATAGCAGCAATAATAAACAAATAAAGATTTGCCACCTCTTAATATAAAGTAAATTAAAGACGTTTTTCTTTTCCTGTTTTTCCGTTCGTTTGGAATTTACGGCAGTGCATACGTACCGAGGCTGTTTACTCTCAGTTTGTTGTAGTAAATCTAGATGTTGAGTGTTGGTTTCGAGGACAACTCGCATTTCGAATGTGTTTTAATTGATTGTTCGTTTGTTTCATAATCGTTCGTTCTATATTTCAATATTTTAATGCCTTGACGAAAAAGAATAGTGTTTTAATATAGGCGTATTAATTTTGTAGTTACTCCTGAAGAAGTTATCAAACGATAACGAAATATTGAGTTTTAAAGAAGAAAAGAGTTTTATTTACAGTCCAGATCGATTCCCGATAATCATATATATATATATATATATATATATATATATATATATATATATATATATATATATATATATATATATATGGGGTGATAAGTCCTGAGACTTTTGAAAAAAAATGTTTTTGCCAAAGTCGATTTTATTCTTCAACATAGTTCCCCTAAAAATGGATACACTTATTCCAGCGATATTCCAACCTTTGGATACCCCTTATATAGCACGATCTGTCACGCTCCCGCATCCCAATAAGTCTTTTCAGCTGATATTTGTGTTTTAGACGTTTCGGTCGGCTTTCATGCGGTCCAGCCACTCTGCGGACTGCCTGTTGGACTCAGGCCTGTACTGGTGGTTCCATGTTTCGTCCATTTTTGCGAAACGATGAAAAAACTCCTTTGAATTACGCCAAAACAGTACCAAACAGCATTCTGAATCTTCGACAAGTCGCTGTTTTTAATCAATCGTGAGAGGGCACGGTACTCATCTGGTACATAGCTTTTTCATATGCAAATATTCACGCAAAATATGCCTCTCGCGTTCTGTTATTATCTTCACGATGTCAGCTATTTCTCTCACTTACACTTCGCGATTATCAGAACAATATTGTAAGATTTTTTTGTATTTTTTCGAGTGACATATAGTTGCTTTCGATGAAGCAGATGCGCCATAATACTTCTCAAGTCATTCTTGGGTTGTGGCTGTATTTTTTTCCAATCTGAAGGCAATGTTTAATCAACACATGAAGTTCTTTCTGTTCCATCGTTTTGCAAAAATCAAAAGTAGTGTCACTCACACATCCGTAATGTTACAAGACATTAATACACCCTATTTTAAAACTAACCTCTAGACGAACCGAAGACCTATCATCACGAAAGAGAACAGCACAACCATCACGCCCATCATCAAGAAAAGTTTCAATCACCAAGCCCACCAAAAAAAAATCACGAGGACAACCAAAAAGGTGAATCCCATCACCACGTTCGACAAAAAAATACACGAAAATCACCGCAAAAGTGAAGAAAAACATTCTTTTTATCATGTTCTAGGACACCATCAAGTAAAACACCATAAAGTTGTGAAAACGAGGGCTGGTAACGGAACTAGTTCATGCGTTAATACGACTATTTGTATTGATGATCAGTTAAGTACAGGTAAGATACCCGTGAATAGATAGCATTTATTTTAAGACATAATCTGTAAACGAATTTACTGAAGGGTCTTCCATTTGGGACTTGACAACTTTGAAATTTCACTGTGAACGCACCCTTAAGCCAATCACCGAACTGTCAACGTCAAAACATTCAGTAAAGTCAACATTTTCATCATGGTGAAGTACACGAACGAACAACGTTTACAAATAATTAAAATTTACTACCAAAATTTGGAGTCGGTGACTGCAACTTTAAGAGCGTTAACGCCAATTTTTGGTCGTAATTCTCGTCCCAGTAGACAAGCAATTCATAGTCTAGTGAAAAAATTTGAGTTAACATATGCGCTGCTGGATGTTCCCGTGCCAGTAAGACAACGGGTTACTCGAAGTGGCCAGAATATTGCTGCCGTTCAAGCGTCCATCTCAAACGAACCAAAACAGTCGATTTCACGGCGTTCTCAAGAACTGGGCATCGTTCAGACCATACTATGGCGAATTTTGCGAAAAGATCTTGGCCTGCACCCTTATAAGTTAAAGTTAACTCAAGAACTAAAGCCACTCGATCATATGAAGCGACGTACGTTCTCGAATTGGGCTCTAGAAATGTTGGAAGAAGATGACCAATTTCATCGCAAAATCATCTTTAGTGGTGAAGCGCATTTTTGGATAAACGGCTTCGTCAACAAACAGAATATGCGTTATTGGTCAGGTGAAAAACCTCATGTGCTTGAAGAAACATCACTTCATCCACAAAAAATTACTGTTTGGTGCGGTTTTCATGCCGGTGGTGTCATTGGCCGTTCTTTTTGGTTGATGAAAATAACCGTCACGTTACTGTCAATGGAGATCGCTACAGAGGCATGTTGCAACGTTATTTCTTTGATCAATTGCATGGGCTAGACATTAATGATGTGTGGTTTCAACAAGACGGCGCCACAAGCCACACAGCGGGTGTAACAATCGACTTACTGCAATCTAAATTCGGTGAACGTGTTATATCGAGAAATGGTCCCGTCGAATGGCCGCCTAGATCGTGTGATTTAACACCTCTAGACTTCTTTTTATGGGGGTACGTTAAATCATTGGTCTATGCTAACAAGCCTGCGTCGTTAGAGGAGCTCAGAGCCAATATTGAAAGAGAGATAGCCGCCGTTTCCGTCGAAATGTGTGGCCGAGTCATCGAAAATTGGGTTCAACGAATCGACCGCTGCATTCATATGTCCACCACGGGCACGGTGGACATATGAATGAAGTCGAATTCCATACATAAATGTTTTGATTGTACTTCAAGCCGATAGTAAAATTTTCGAAATGTCTCAAATGGGTTGCGTTTTATTTCAAAAAAAAGTTGTCAAGTCCTTAATGGAAGACCCGATATTTACAATATCACAGTATTACATTACTTTCAATATGATAAATAGAGACCGGATTATATGCAACATAAAAATCTTGAAATATGCATGCAAATATGCATGAAAAATGCTTAAAATATGCATGAAAAGGGCCAAAATATGCAATATTAAATAATAATAAAAGTAGAAATTTTTAGTTTTTTATTTCAAAATCCGCATAAAATTAACAAGTTATCGACGATGTTTAAATTTAATTAACAATTATTTAACATTTTTTAAAATTATTTAACATTTGTATTCTTGTACACGTAAACAATAAGGTATTGTTCCAAATGTTGGGTATTAAGATTGTGTCTTCTATCACTTAAAATATTTTTATAAGTGGAAAGAGACCGTTCCACATCCACTGAGGTAACTGGGCAGTATTTTAATTTGGGTGCTATGTTAGCACTTATTGTTTCTAGCAAAAGTTCACCCGTCCTATTAATAAAACTATCAATTTGACACAGCTTCTTTGCATTTTCGGTCGAACCAAGGCTTGCCGTTGGAGGAGCATTTCTTCGAAAAAGGGATGTAAGCTTCCATACCAGCCAAAATAACATCGGAGACCTCCCTGGCGCAGTCAGATGGGTTATCGAATCGAAAACAAACGTCTATCCAAGGGAAAGTTCGAAAGTATTCCATGAGATCTTCCCATTTAGCAGATTTGTAGTGCCAAATCTTGCGCGGCCTAGGCGCCTCTCTGTCACTGATTGGCAGGATACTCGATGTCGAAAGCAGTTTATGGTCGGAAGAACCTAACGGCGGATTTACGGTGACCGTGTAAATCTCCGGATTAGTGGTTAAAAACAGATCAAGAAGACTGGCGAACTCCCCGTCTCGATCAGGGATCCGTGTTGGTTCGTCAATAAGCTGAGTTAAGCCATAACTGATTGAGAATGATTCAGCTTCACGACCTTGTTCGTCGGTAGTATTTGAATATTTGAGCCAGTTGATATTGTGGACATTAAAGTCGCCCAGGATGGCAATTTCGGCACTTGGATAGTTACTTTGTAAATGATCGATGGTGACTGCAAGAGAAGCGAAAAATGTTCGAAAATTGGTATCACTTGGTGGTCGATACAGGATACAGATAAACCTTGTGTTTTGTTGAGTCGTTATTTTTAACCACATAACATCAACGTTTGGGGGCTCCAGAGCTTCTTCTCGTTGACAAGAGAGGTCGCTTCTGACAAAAAGACAGATTCCAAAGTTACGCCTAAATCGGGAATAGAAGTCGTACCCAGGATAAAGATAGTTGACCGTACTGGTCGATGGACTGACCTTGGTTTCACATAGAGCGAGTACATGAGATTTATCTGATTGCAGGTGTTGATGCACTGAATTTACGTTCGAGTTTATACCTCGTATGTTGCAAAAATCTATCTTAAAATTATGATGTCTGCAAGTCGACGCCTCCGAACCAGCCCCCACCCGGAGATCCGAACGGGGGGCCATTCTACCTCCGGAACTTCTTGCATCCAGGCGCCTCATCATGCTCTTTGGTCCCACAGTAGTTAATATGGAATTTTCCTGGTCTGTCACATGTTTATCTTTGCCTTCTTTGGCTTTGATCCAGGGGGTGTTTATTATTGGGTAGTTTGGGTTCTGACCAGATACTATTCCAATGATCTGTGAGTTCTTGTTTGTTTGGTGGTTCGGTCACTGCTGTCTGTTTGCTGTGCATAGTTTTCCGGTAGAACTGTGTTTGGCTTCTTCGGAAGAGGTTGTTGGTATCTTTCCTCTCGTTTGGTTCTTTGTATCTACGAAGTCTTGCGGCATATACGGATAATTTTTGTTTCAGAGTATCCAGGATTTCTGGCAGTGTTCTGTTGGGAGACCTGGACTTGATCTTGTTTATACTCTGTGTGACTCGTTTGGACACGTTCCCGTTGATAAACTGGGTAAGGTGTCCTAGATATCTCCTGATGTTGTTGATTTGGTTTTCTATTCTTATTTGCCGTTTGAATTTTGGTTTTGTGCTTTTGGGATTTCTTTGTCGTTGCGGGAGTTTTTGATTAAATACTTCGTCGGTTACGTTTGGGATTGATGGTGGTGGATCTAGGCGGCGAGTGATTCCCTTCTCAGTGGTTTCTTTGTCAGGACTTGTGCTTTTATCAAAGCAACGCATGGTGTGTTCGTTTGTTCCTGTAGTATAACTCATGCGTTGCCTTGATTTTCCCGCCTTGATGGGTGTCGGCTTACTCTTTCGCTACTAAAAATCTGATGATAGAACGCTGCTCTTTTAAAATGCAGTCTTCCAATGGACTCTCCATGGTAAATTGGATATTTTGAGGTTATGTTTACATTACAAGATCGAACAGCTGATCAATACTCATCGCAAGGTTGCCAACTTGCACTCCTAGAAGTTTAGAGCGGTTTCGTTGAATGGATTTAAGCCGAGACTGATTGTCTGTTTACTTACTGAATGACCCTCGTATATATAAAATTACGATTTAAATATAAAGTAGACCAAATATGTACCATTTTATTTAGAAAATATGCGTATTTTCTTTGTAATCTCAATTATTTACTTATTTTTTGAATTTCAGTCCTTAGATGGCTCAACGGCACCCAGGAACTTTATTTTCTCTATCTAATACGGCCATGTTTACGTCTAAATATCACCGTTACAAATCCTAATGGTACATCTACTCTTCCTCCTTCCCCTGGAAACAATTCGAATGATACTGGAACAAGTAATGTTACTGCTCCTCCTGGAGGGATAAATGTGTCTACTCCCATTCCTGGTACGAACGTAAGCAACATAACGTTTCCTGGTCCTGTAAATATTACAAACTGTACTATTCCAAATAGCTGTGATTTGTACAACCCTAACGAACCATATCCGATTATATCGTACATTGCGAAATTGTTAGCTCAATGGTTATCCTCGGCAGTTAATGGATGGAGCGACTTAATGAAAAGATGTCCGATATTTGTTGCTATATGGAAAGCGTTTCTTCAGGGTTTACATTTGGGTAAGTTCGTAGAATATTATGTTATTTCTAGGGCGAAAAGTTCGTTATCATGCGGTAGTAAACACTTAAAGCAATGGCAAGCCCGTAAATATATCCTTAGAATAACGGAGGCAAACATAATAGAGGCGCTGGAAAAATTAAAAAACCGTAAATCTTCCGGCGAAGACCAAATAGCTAATGACCTACTAAAATATGAGACATTCTCTGGTTAAGCAACTCTAGAGGATTATAAGATCCAATAGAATCCCAGATGAATGGAGAACAGCGACAATTATACTAATATTTTAAGAAGGGAGAAAAACTAGATCCAAATAATTATAGAGGCATAAACTATTAAACTGTACAGGGTGAGTCAACAATAGAGTAAAGTTCATCATTATCTTATTTGTTAAATACCATAGTTTTAGGGAATATTAAGGTGCACAGTTGAGTTTATAGGGTACTTCAAAAAAGTATGACCGATATAACATGTTTTTTTTTAAATGGAACATCCTATTTTCTAATTTATCTTTAAATTCTGCGTAAAATTTTATAACTTTTTTATTAATAATGTTATATACCTAAACCTGGTAGTTTTACTAATATCTCAATTTTTTTAAAAAAAAAAAATACTAGTTTTCAGTTTTGTAAAAAATTGCCAGTAGCGCCGTTGTTTCTAAAGGTGGAATACTCATAAATGGTGCGAGCGTTCTATAGAGATGAAAAAAAGATATATGTAAAGAAATTTGAGTTAGATGCTACAGGGTGTTCAAAATAAATTTATACATTTCGACTATTTTAAATTGGAAAATCTCAAATTTTTTTAAACGGCACACCCTGTATATTATTATTTTTTGTGATAGACTTTACAAAACCCTCCAACTTTTATTAAGTATGTCATATATCTATTTCTAATAGTTTTTGATTTATCTTGAATTCTTCAATTTTTACCCTTGTTTTTAATACACTTACGCTATTGTGAAAACAAACAAATAGTTAACAATAATTTTAATATAGTTTAACTCATCTAATGATTAATTATTATAACGTAATAAATGTTCAAAAATATGCCCGTCTACTTGAATACACATGTTTAGTCGTTTTACTACATTTTCCTTCACTTTCCTTGGCATAAAGGGCGTTATTGTCCTGCACGCATCCCGTATCCTATTTTCCATATCTACTGGTGTTGTAGGGGGATTCACATAAACACGATCTTTAATGTAGCCCCACAAAAAGAAGTCTAAAGGTGTTAAGTGACATGATCGAGGGGGCCACTGAATGAATCCGTCCCTACCGATACATTTTTGTGAGTAACGATCGTTTAAAAATTTCCGAACTTTCCGGTGTAAATGAGTAGGAGCTTGTTGAATCCACATTTGTTCCCTTTCAAAGGTATCAACTTCTTCAAGAAGCTGGGGTAATTCGATTTCCAAAAAATTTAGATATCTATGCCCGTTAAGCTGTTCGCGGAAAAAATATGGACCAATAATTCGAAAATTTAATATTCCACACCATACATTTAGCGACCAATGGTTTTGGTTTTGAACTTCCCGGGTCCAAAATGGATTAACTGTTGAATCATAATGTATGTTATGACTGTTAACTGCTCTATTACTGCGAAAAGTAGCTTCATCAGAAAACATTATTTTGGATAAAAAATTTAGTTGGGCCTCTGTTGCTCCATTCATAGTGGTGCAAAAATTTACTTGTCGTTCACAATCGCGGTCTTGGTGTAGTTCCATATGAAAGGGGTGATACTTGTATTTTCTCGTGGTGCGATTAGCCGTAGATTGGGATGTGTCAGATAAGTCAGCTAGTTGACGGCTGCTGACCTGGGGATTATCTTCAACATGAAGTAAAATCTCCATTTTTTTTCCTTATTGGTAGCATTCTGGTTTATTACTTCCCGTTTCGTATACTCAACGCTACCGCTACCATCAAACCGTTCCATTAAGCACTGAAAAGATTTTCTAGATGGTATACGTCTATTAGGGTACTTCGCTCCGTAAAGCCTTCCTACCAAAAGACAATTTTTTTCCACCTCGCCTAGTATATAAACTATCAATTAATTCATTTTTAGGAAAATCCATAACTATTACCTTTATACGTCATTTACTATAACAAATTAAACTTTTTTTACTTGCCTAATAGACATATCAAAATTTGACAATGTCTACATTTTTCTTTTGTCTGTTACTATGATGTTACAGCGTAAGTGTATTAAAAACAAGGGTAACAATTGCAAAATTCAAAATAAAACGAAAACTATTAGAAATAGGTATATGATATACTTAATAAAAGTTGGAGAGTTTTGTAAAATCTATCAAAAAAATAATAATGTACAGGGTGTGCCGTTTAAAAAATTCGAGATTTTTCAATTTAAAATAATCGAAATGTATAAATTTATTTTGTACACCTTGTAGCATCTAACTCAAATTACTTTACATATATCTTTTTTTTTTCATCTCTATAGAACTCTAACCTGAACTAACCTGAACTTTACTCTATCGTTGACTCACCCTGTATACTGAAATTAACAACAAAGATTATTACAACAAAAATAAACGCCAGAATACAACTGAAAGAAGAACAGCAAGGATTCAGATGTAGGCGGTCATGCACCGATGCCGTATTCATTATGAGATCGGTAAAAGAAAAATTCATAAAATACGACAGTCCAGCATACTTGTGCTTAATCGACTTAAAAATACCTTTCGACAATATGCAAATAAAAGACATTATTCATCTATTATGTAACAGGAACATCCTATTAGATCTAATCAAAACTATCCATAATATACGATATATACTTACGTACTTACTTAATCCTTATGGCTTTCTACCCCTTTAGGGGTGTAAAGCCTATGGAGTTGAGTTATTCTATATTTGTCTTTTTCATATTTCCTTCCACCTCTTTTTATCCTGTGTGGCTCGTCTTGGGTGTTTCCACTCTATTCCTCTTCTGGCCACTGCCTCCCCCAACCATGCCCTTCTAAGTCAACCTCTTGTTCTTTTCTTGCCCACTTTGGCTTCAAACACTTGTCTAACTATTCTTTGTTCAGGCATCCTTTCAACGTGTCTATATCGTCTTAGTTGTGCTTCCTCCACCTTTTCGATCATTGGTTTCAGGAATGCACCTACGGACTGGACAACAGACATCATAACCCCAATATATAAGAAAGGAGACACTAAAGATTGTAATAACTACAGAGGGATAACCCTAACTAGCACTGTGTCAAAAGTATATTCTAGGATACCAGAAAAAAGACTAAGAAAGAAACTTGAGCATACATTGGATGAAGCGCAGTTTGGCTTTCAGCCAGGTAGGGAACTGAATTATGTAATATTTATAGTGAGGCAGTTATGTGAAAAAGCAATAGGAGAAGATAGCGAAATTCACTTAAGTTTTATAGACCTACAAAAGGCTTTCGATAAGATTAAAAGAGAAGACATATGGGAAACATTGAGAAAAAGAGAAATAGCAGAAATAATAATAAAGGGCGTCCAGAATTTATACAAAGAATCAACAAATTATATAAAAACAAGACGAGACAGATCTTATATATTTGAAACAACTATGGGCCTTAGACAGGGATGCATCCTGAGCCCCATGCTTTTCTCAATAGTTCTGGATGAAGCAATAAAAGAAGCAAAGAAGAAAGGAGTAAGACTATATCAGATAGGCTATTGGAAAATGAAAAAGATAGAAATATTAGAACTATACTATGCAGATGATATGGTTATTATAGCAAAAGACGAGGAAACGCTTAATAAAAATATACGGATATATAAAGAAACATTGGAAAAAATAAACATGAAAATTAATAAAGATAAGACAAAGACTGATAATAGGGAAACAAAAATGCCAACATAGGAGAGGAAAGGCTGGACCAAGTGGAGAAGTTTAAATATTTGGGATCAACAATATTGGAAGATGGAAGGATGGAGGAGGAGATCAAGGAGATAATAATAACAGGAGGAAGATTATTTAATAGTATAAAGAATACATTCCTAGGAAAAAAAGAGATACCAAAAACATTAAAGCCCAAGTATTCGAGAAGCTTGCAACACCAATACTTTTATATGGAGGAGAAACATGGACAATGACAGAAAGTCAGAAGAGAAAGATAACGGCTACAGAAATGAGATTCATAAGGAAAATAAAGGACAAAACAAGGATGGACAGGGTTACTCATCATTACGTTGTTCATTATATTTTTAAATTCTTCTATTGCTACCTCAGGGAGTGTTTTCATCATATCTGCTGTGATTTTATCATGTCTGGGCGCCTTTCCTAATTTTAATTTACCGATTGCCTCTTTTATTTCTTCTATATTAATCTCTTCTGTTTGTATGAGTTCTATATCCTGTTCTGGTATAATGTCTCTATGTTGGTTTTTATATGCTATGTCACTCCCATCCAATAGTTCTTTATAGTATTCCTTCCATCGTTCCATAATTTTGTCTTCTTCTTTTATAAGATTTCCTTGTTTGTCTTTTTATATTTGTTATAGTTTCTACTTTCTTCTTTCTCACATTATTAATCATACCGAAAAATAGCTTGTGATTATCTTTATAGGCTGTTTCTATTCGCTCTCCAAATTGTTCCACGATGTTCTCTTTTCTTCCTGAATATATATAGAGACAATAAAGTAGTCCCAAGATTAACAGAAGGAATGACAGAACCAATCAACTATGAATCTGGATCAGGCAGGGAGACTCTTTAAGTCCTCTTCTATTTAATATTGTCATGGATGAAATTATAAAGACTGCCAAAAAAAAGAAGGGATATAGAATGGGTAACAGAGCACGTAAAATTATAGGTTATGCGGATGACGCGATAATAATGGCTGAGATCGAGAATGATCGGCAAAGGCTGCTATACGAATATGTCACTCTCAACTGAAAGAAACCAAAACAATAGTATCAGCAAAAGAGCCGATCAGGTGCAAGCTGGTGTGAAAAATAAACTAATAAAACAGGTAATGAAGGTCGATTACCTGGGGATCAAAATATCTAGTATCGGAAAAATCGAGGAAGAAGTAAAACATCATGTCAACAAGGCTAATAGAATGCCTCAATAATATCATATTTAGAAATAAATTCTTCTCCGTTGAGACCAAAAAAAGAATATACAAGAGCGTAATATGACCAGTAATGACTTATATATCTGAAACAAGACCCGTTACAAATATAACACAGAGAACGCAGGAATCGAATAAAATGAGAATACTTCCGAGATGTACAAACTAGATACTGAGGAAAGCAGTGAAGACGTAAGACCCACATGTAATACAGAAAATATCAACCGGTGGATAAACGGAAGAAAAGTGGAATGGGATCAATACTTAGGAAGAATGGCAAACAACAGGATAGTGCGGATAGCAAGAGACAAGTTACCGAATGGAAGAAGATCAATGGGACGTTCAGGAAACAGATGGAGCGACGATATATAGCGTAGGGAACAAAAAAACAGACAATAGTGCCTAGCTATAAGTCGGAAGAAGAAGAAATACGAGGCTGGAATCAAAAGTCTTGCAAAAACAAGGTAAATAACATTTTTTTTGCAAAAACAAAATATATTTTCCAACATAATTTCCATTGAGCTCAATACATTTGGTCCAGCAAAATTCCAATTTTAGAAAACAATGTCTCGAACTGTGCATAATACTCGTCTGCTCGTTTAAGGTTAGGTAACAAAAAAAGTCACTTGGGGCCAAATCTGGGAAATAGGGTGCGTGGGGAACTATTTCGAAGCACAGCTCGTGCAGATTTGCCACTGCGACCGCCGATGTGTGAGAAGGCACATTATTCTCGTGAAGGATCACTCTTTGGCGCACAAATCTTGGTCGCTTCTGCTTCAATTTACTATGTAAACAGTCCAGTAACGTTGCGTGATAAGAGCCACTTATCGTTTTGCCCTTTTGCAAATAGTCAATCATGATGATACCCTATGAGCCCCAAAAAAAGGTTAAAAATCTGTTTTCCCGCCTATAAGACTTTTTTTGGTGCACTTCCACCTCCGTCAACCCACTGTTTTCAGTGCCGTTTTATTTCCGGGGTGTAATGGTGGATCTACGTTTCGTTTAAAGTCATGAAAAATCTTACGCAACTTTTTGAAACCCGATTTTAAACTGTCTTGCCTTGTTAGTTAAGTGTCAACCAAGGCGCCCATCACGCACTCAGCTTTTTTATTTTTAGAAATTCATACAGGAAGCCTATCATCTCAGAAATCTCACGAAGCTTAATGCGACGATGTTCCATCACGATACCTTGAATTCTATCGACCATTTCTTCAGAAGAAATTTCAATCCGACGTCCCATCTGCACTGCTTTTACGGCTTCTTTTATCCACTAATAAATGGCCTTGAATACTGCTACAGAGTCCTCATCAACTTCCTTCAAGCCGCAGCCCATCATTTCGCGTTAGTCGGCTTGATCCTGTTCTGCGATACGTCTAACGCCGATCACTTTCGATTGCTGCCGATAAACAACTGCACGTTGCCTCTATTTGAAACTTTGAACACAACCGTTATAACAATCACGCTTACCAACAGTCAAGCGGCCTAACAAAATTTCCCACCATTTCGTAGAAATTTACCGAACTTATCAATCGTTAAAGCAGAAATTTAGTTTATTCTGTGGACTTACCGATTCTACTCAAATGTTATTTAGAATAATACGAGGGTCATTCAATAAGTAAAAAGATAGTTGGTCTGAGCTTAAACCCATTCAATGAAACTACGCCATACTTCTAGGAACGCGAGCTGGCAACCTTGTGATGATTTTTAATCAGCAAATATAATCTCAAAATATCCAGTTTACCGTGGCGAGTCCATTGGAAGACTGCACTTTAGAAGAGCAGCGTTCGGTCATCAGATTTTTAGTAGCAGAAGGTGTTTAGCCAAGTGAAATACATGTTATTACAGTGTCAGTCGAAGTTTCCGGTCCCTCGTTGGAATCGAGGATTGATGGACTTGTTCGTGATAACAGAAGAATTACTGTTTAATTAATAGCTCTGGAGGTTGGGATAAGCGTTGAAACTGTTTACAATATGATTCAGAACCATTTACAATGCCCGCCCTCATACGGCTTACCCAAGAAAAGCTTCAAGAACTGGGTTGGGAGATCCCGCATACAGCCCACACCTGACCTCGTGATATTTTTACCTGTTCGGACATCTCAAAGATTCTTTACGTGGAAAGAGGTTCACCGACAATGAAGAGGTGAAGGAAAAAGTGCAAGAGTGGCTTCGACATCAACCGAAAGAATTCTTTGCTACAGGAATCCAGAAACTAGCAGAAAGGTAGGACAAGTGTATTAACGTTGGGGGGATTATGTCGAAAAGTAGGCCAAATTTTGTAACAATCCTATAAACCGTTCTTGAACTAGAGCCATTTGTCTCTTTACTTATTGAATGACCCTCATAAGCCAATTTAGTAGTACGTGAAGGATGTGCAACATAATTTTGTTCTGTGCAGAATCATACATTAGCCTAGACCAGAGGTTCCCAAACTTTTTTTTCTCGTAGACCACTTTCAAAATTTTACTGGTTTCGGTGGACCCCCTGCTGCTACATTTCTACCATATTCCCAAAACTCGTCAAAAAATGTGAAGATTAGATCTATGTTAACGATGGAAATTTGCGTCGTGGCTGAGTTCCAACCCTAAATTCGGAGTGGTAAAAATAAAGAGAAAAATCATATATTTTCTTGTGTTCTATTTATTAAAATAATATGATTACAGACTTAATAGAATTAAAATTAAACATTAATAACGTACCGTAACTTCAACAATGCGAATCAACAATTAAAAAAAAATAGTCATAATTTTAATGGGAGGGATGTACTTGATGGATTGACAGCAAATTATCAATATTTGGCTTCAGTTTTGTAAGGAATAACCGCAAATCTCCCCGTTCTGTGATGTTCAATCTGCTCATTTTTTTTGTTAATAGGTTTGTAACGACACTAAAACTTTTTTCGACAAGGTATGACGAGGGAAACGCTATCAAAAGTTTTCTCGCAATTTTCCACAGCCCAGGATATTTTTCGGGTATTTCTGCCTGCAGCCAAAATGTTTGATAGCCTTTTTTAAATTTTACCTTCAGCTCCTCATTGGTGCTAAGCTCGACTAGCTCCTCTTGTAATACCACATTTGCCACTTCCGTTTCATCAAATGGATTTATGATCCATGGTGGTATTTCCATCGTCAGAATATCTTCAAATCAATTTTTTGAATTCATCATGCAGGGCATTTAAATGTTGAACGTATGTCTGAATATCCTCATCAAGACATTCTGCCTGTGACAAGTTTGGAAACTGGGAGAATTCGCGCCGACTAATATTTTGCTTCATAAATTTCAATTTTCCAAGAAAAGCCGAAATTACACCCTTTGTTTTTATTAAATTTAGGCTGTCCCCTTGTAACTGCAAGTTAATGTCATTAAATTTTTTGAACGAATCTGTCAAATACGCGATGTCTGCTTTCAATTTGATCAGATTTTCTTTTAAATCTGGATCTTTACTTTCCAGAAACTCTAAACTGATTTAAAAAGTGAGTAAAATCTTGTTAAACATGCACCTTTCGACAACCAGCGTACTTCAGTATGTAAGAGCAATCGTTGGAAGTCTTCATCATTTTCGTCGCACAATTGTGCAAATAAACGGGTATTCAACGCATTGCTTCTTATTTTGTTAACTGCTTTAATCACAAATTGAAGCGATTGGTGCAATCTATCACTCACATTTTTCGCTACCAGGTGTTGTCGGTGGATGACACAGTGAATTGCAGTTACCCCTGGTATAATTTTTTTAAGATGGCTTATAAACCCACAATATCGCTCGAAGATGGCAGGAGCTCCATCTGCTGCCATCGAAATAATGTTTGTATATGGAATCGATTTTTCCTTAAAAAAATCACTCAGGACATTATATATTGATTCGCCTTTAGTGTCCGTCTCCAAAATTTTCGCGAATAGCAGCTCTTCATGGATTTCTTCGTCCATAACAAATCGAACATATGCCAATAATAATGCTTCATTACCAGGTAAAGTTGACTCGTCCAGTTGAATAGAAAAATGAGTTGTTTGCAGATAATTACACAAGAAGCTTTCAATATCAGAGCTTATTTCATCAATACGTCTTTGTACAGTGTTGTTACTCAAAGGAATTCTTTTGAGTACGTCAAATGGAGGTTTGTGCAGAACAGTTTTTAAAACCTCTTCAACAGCGGGTAAAATTAACTGGTCTCCGATGGTGTGCGGTTTTCCAGATTTCGCTATAAGCAATGAGATATTGTAAGATGCCCGCAAGCCATCATCGCTACTTTGAGATGTTGAAGCGAACAAACTGTGCACGGTGGGTCTCTTTTCATATTTTTCCTTCAATGTTTGAAAATATTTTAAATCTTTACCTATTTTATCAGGATGACACCTTCTTAGATGATCTTCGAGCTTCGATGGTTTCATAGAGTCATTGCTCAATACTTTGTTGCATAAAAGGCATATGGGCAATCGTTTGTCTGCCTTTGATGGAAGAAAACCAAATTTTAAATAATCAACACTGTACTGTCAACATTTCTTTTTAGATTCAGCCATGTTTCGTATCAGTTACCTACCTGTAAAGAAAAAAATGTTTGTTTTAGTAATCATAAGGCGACTTTAACAGGATTTGGCTATTTTAACAGAATAAAATAGGATTAATTAATTATTGCAATGAAAAAACCAAAATGCCGGCGGCAAAAACAGATTTTAATTATTAAAAGCAATAAACTACTAAGACCCATATAGAGGTTTTCACAAAACGGCTGAAGCTATTTTAATGTAATATAAAATATTTTTTGATTAATTATATTTTGATACATTTCTGTAAATTCGAGAGAAAATACCTTTAAAGAAAATTTTGACATCAAAACTCCGCGATTTTAATGATTTATTTATTACTTTGATGTACGTTACGAGTGGTACATAAAGACACGTACAATTTATGAAAATATTTTAAGTCATTTAGCATTAGCAACTACGAGGGCACTGAAATATGTACAAACATGCAGGTCAATCATATGTTTCTCCTTTAGTGAATCACCACAGTCGGGTAAATAAATAATTTTATAATAAAAAGTACCAAAAGTTCAATCTTTCTCGGCTTTCTGTTCTTTTATAGAAGTATCGAATAATGGCCCTGTTCAGTATTTAATTTTTATTACGTACCCACTACACGCAAACATAACAAATATAATATTATTACAATATAAAATAAAAGTATGAATAACAAATAGGCAGGTACTTACTTTTTCCGGCTGACGTCGATTCACTCACACTTTTCATTTCAAAATTCCGGAAACAAATGAGTAACGTTTGTCCTTGGCATTCGTATTTATATTGGTGAAGAATCAAACAAGTTCATCCAAGATTGCAAGCACAGCACAAATCGTATTTCGTCCCTTTGCACGTCTGAACGGGTTGCGTTGCGGGCGGGCGGGCGGCGCTTTGCAAGTCTCGACGCGCGTTGTACTGAATATCGAATATGTAAGTTTTTACAAGTAACAGTCGCTGACCTTCTTAAAATACACACTACTCAAAAAATTAAGGGAGGTTTTAAAACAAGGAAATTAATGCTAAATAAATAGGCTATCTGATCCATATGCCGGTCTAACAGAAAAAATTTTTTTTCAAGCCCGTGGACCAAAAAAAAGCAAAATAATTGCAATATTATTTTTTTCGCGCTATCTGTTAGGATTGCATGAGAATCGTAGCTCCCAAAAAATTTTAGCCAAAAAATGTGAAAATTAGAATCTTAAAGTTTCAAAATGCTTTTTTTTAAAGTCTCAATACGACCATTTTTCACCGAAATATTTGGAATTTTTTTTTGCTCCCTTAATTTTTTTGGGTAGTGTATTATCTGCCTACATTGATAGGTAAAGCCAAGCCAACATTTTTGTTCTTTACTATCGAAATCAGATAAATTTTCGTGGACCCCCACTTACAACTTGTGAACCCCCATTTTTTTTTCACGCCAACGTAGACCCCCGTCGAGTCTCCCGTGGACCCCCGGGGGTCCACCTGAACTACTTTGGGAATCACTGGTCTAGACGCTGCAAATATTTGCTCGTAAATGTCGGGAAAGATGCTAATACGCATGCGCACTAGAGTTTTTGAATGTTTACCCGTTTGGCATTGTCATAACTGTTTAATATTAATTGTGATATTATTTGATTTATTTATTTCATTAAAGGTGGGTGTGGTGGACCAAATCCATGTATTAGGAATCTAGAACTACTTTTTGGTTGCAAGAATGGAACATTTGATGGAAAAGATCTCTTTAATCCTAGTCGCTGGGGCCCATTGATTAACCTGACCTATACTAATATCATTTCCGATATTGAAAGCTGGATACGATTCCGTAAGATTATTTCACTTATTTTTATTATTTCGGCGTAAAACACCGAATTAGGTCGTGTTTTAATTTCGAAGTACAGGGTGGGTCAACGATAGAGTAAAGTTCATTATCTCATTTGTTTCGGGAATGACGAAAAAATGTTAAATATGAGAGTTTTAGGGAATGTTAAGGTGCACAGTTTAAAATTATTTTTAAGTATACAGGGTACTTCAAAAAAGTGTGGCTAATATAACATGTTTTTTTAAATGGAACATCCTATTTTCTAATTTATTTTTAAATTCTCCGTAAAATTTTATAACTTTTTTATTAATGATGTTATATACCTAAGTGTAGTAGTTTTTCTAATATTTCAATTTAAAAAAAAAATACTAATTTTCAGTTTTGTAAAAAATTACCAGTAGCGCCATTGTTTCTGAAGGTGGGATACTCATAATTGGTACGAGCGTTCTATAGAGAGAAAAAAAGATATAGGTAAAGAAATTTGAGTTAGATGCTACAGGGTGTTCAAAATAAATTTATACATCATGACTATTTTAAACTGAAAAACCTCAATTTTTTTTCATGGCGTACCCTGTATATTATTTTTTTATCTGATAGATTTTATAAAACCCTCCAACTTTTATAAAGTATGTTATAGACCTATTTCTAATAGTTTTCGATTTATTTTGACTTTTTTAATTTTTACCCTTGTTTTTAATACACTAACGCTATTGTGAAAACATAAACAAATAGTTAATAATAATTTTAATATAGTTTAACTTATCAAATGATTAATTATTATGACGTCTACTTGAATACACATGTTTAGTCGTTTTACTATATTTTCCTTCATTTTCCTTAGCATAAAGGGCGTTATTGTCCTGCACGCATCCCATCCCATCCTATTTTCCATATCTACTGGTGTTGTAGGGGAATTCACATAAACACGATCTTTAATGTAGCCCCACAAAAAGAAGTCTAAAGGTGTCAACTCACATGATCGAGGGGGCCACCGAATGAATCCATCCCTACCGATCCATTTTTGTGGGTAACGATCGTTTAAAAATTCCTGAACTTTCCGGTGGTAACGAGCAGGAGTTCCATCTTGTTGAATCCATTTTTATTCCCTTTCAAAGTTATCAACTTCTTCATGAAGCTGGGGTAATTCGTTTTGCAAAAAATTTAGATATCTCGGCCCGGAAAGCGATTCGCCGAAAAAATATGGACCAATAATTCGAAAATTTAATATTCCACACCATACATTAAGCGACCAAGGGTTTTGGTTTTGAACTTCCCGGGCCCAAAATGTATTAACTGTTGAATAATAATGCATGTAATGGCTGTTAACTGCTCCGTTACTGCGAAAAGTAGCTTCACCAGAAACATTATTTTGGATAAAAAATTTGGATCGGCCACTATTGCTCCATTCATGGTGGTACACAAGTTTACTCGTCGTTTAAAATTACGGTCTTGTCAAGTTCTTGGCGTAGTTCCATATGAAAGGGATGATACTTGTATTTTCTGGTGGTGCGATTAGCCGTAGATTGGGATGTGTCAAATAAGTCACCTAGTTGACGGCTGCAGACTTGAGGATTATCTTCAACGTGAAGTAAAATCTCCATTTCTTTGTCCTCATTGATAGCATTCTGGTTTACTACTTTCCGTTTGGTATACTCAACGCTACCACTACCATCAAACCATTCCATTCAGCACTGCAAAGATTTTTTGGATGGCATACGTCTGTTAGGGTACTTCGCTCCATAAAACCTTACTGCCAAAAGACAATTTTTCCAGGCTCGCGTAGTATATAAACCATATCAATTAATTCATTTTTAGGAAAATCCATAACTATTACCTTTATACGTCACTTACTACAACAAATTAAACTATTTTTACTTGCTTAATAGACATGTCAAAATTTGACAATGCCTACATTTTTGTTTTGTCTTGGCAACTATGATGTAATAGCGTAAGTGTATTAAAAACAAGGGTAAACATTGAAAAATTCAAAATAAATCGAAAACTATTAGAAATAGGTATATAAGATATATAGGTGATTTTAATGCTCCATATTTTGTTGACGGCAACCTTTCTGATCGCAAGACTTTGGTTATCAACAACTTTCTTGAAATTAATCAGTGCAAGTAATGGAACATCATAACTAACTCGAATAATAGACTACTTGATTTGATTATCTCTGGATCAGAGTGTATTGTCAGGAGAGATGATACCCCAATGGTCCCGGAGGATACACATCATCCGGCGCTTATGTTCTCCATTCCAAAAATAAATATAAGACAAAAAAAATTCTCTACTAATTCCCCGGCTAAGATTTATAACTTTAGAAAAGCAAATTTTCCTGAATTATACAGAGCCCTATCAGCAGTTGACTGGACGTCTCTTGAGGGTTGTTGTGATGTTGATCTTGCACTGGAGCAATTGTATGATAATGTTTTTCATTTGTTTGATGAACATGTTCCGACATACAAAAATTTTACTCATCAGTATCCTCCATGGTTTTCTGCTGATATTATTAAAAATATAAAAAGGAAAGCAAAGCATGCAAAAAAATTCAAGAGATATGGTAATCACAATGATTATCTAGAATTTAGACGGTTAAGATCAATTTCTAAGCAGCAAATTAAAGCGTCATATGTTAAATACATGGAGGATGCACAGGCTTCTCTGGCACTGGATCCCCAACGCTTCTGGAGTTATGTCCATTCCAAAAGTAATTCTTCTAGGATTCCCAGTATGATGATGTATAGAAATGACATTCTGAAGTCTCCGTCGGGCATTGTTAACGCGTTTGCAGATTTTTTGAAGAGTGTCTTCGCACTGTCGGAACCAGCAGCGACTTGTCAGTCGCTTAGTATGTCTTTGACAATTGTGGAATTCTCGCCCATTACTGGAGATGAAATATTGATGGCCACGAAAAAATTAAAAAATAAGATGACCTCTGGCCCTGATAATATTCCCTCGTTTCTCATTAGGGACTGTGCGGCTGTCCTTGTAAGACCTTTAAAGTATATTTTTAATTTATCAATTAAACAGGGTTTTTATCCGAAACGATGGAAAGAAGGTAGATTATGTCCTATTTTTAAGAATGGAGACAGGGGAAATGTTGAAAATTACAGGGGTATCGTCCTAATTTGCAACTTCTCAAAGGTTTTTGAGTCAGTCTTGTATGCATGTATCTATAATCAAATTAAAAATCAAATTTCTCCTTATCAGCACGGTTTTGTTAGTAAGAGATATACGGTAACAAATCTAACTGTTATGACACAGTTCATTTCGGAAATATTAGATGATGGTGGGCAGGTTGATGTTATTTATACAGATCTCTCGAAGGCCTTTGATAGGATCGACCATCATGTTCTCATCAATAAGTTGTCTTTCTTTGGTTTCACTGATGGTGCGAGAGCTCTTATAAGTTCTTACTTGTTTAATCGAACTCAGTTTGTAGCCTACAACGGATTCAAATCAGAAAGATTTGTGGCTACCTCAGGCGTTCCACAAGGTTCAAATTTGGGACCCTTGCTCTTCATTATGTTCGTAAATGACCTTTGCGAGGATTTAAAATATAACAGACTAATTTATGCTGATGATTTAAAAATGTTTATGCCAATAGAAAAAACTGAGGATTGTTCCTATCTACAAAGCCAGTTGAATTTCGTACATTCTTGGTGTTGTGACAACAAACTACATCTAAATGCTCAAAAATGCAAAGTTCTAACATATACTAGGAGGGTAGCGTCAATAGAGTTTCAATATAGAATTCAAGACCATAATTTAAGTAGGTGTAGCACAGCTAAGGATTTGGGAGTTGTTTTTGATGCAAAACTAACATTTGCTCAGCATATAGCATTGAAAGTTTCTGAATCAATGAAGTCTTACGGGTTCATCATTAGGAATTGTAGGGGTTTCACTAATATTGCATCACTGAAGATCTTGTATTTCTGCTTTGTTCGCTCGAAACTAGAATATGCAAGTATTGTCTGAAGTTCAATGTACGAGGTGTAAGAGTTTCACTTGAAAAAGTGCAGAGAAGATTTCTGAAATTTCTGTTGTTTAAGATTAATGGAATGTATCCTGAACGGGGAATCAGCAGCGATTATTTGTGTGAACAGATAAATATTCTTAGCCTGGGAATCAGGAGAGTTTGTGCCTCAATATTATTCCTATATAGAGTATTGCACAATATGATTGATTGCAGGGATATACTGTCTCGTATTAACATCAATGTGCCAAGGATACACTCACGATCAAATATGTTTTTCAGATGTAATAGACCTGCCACGGATACACTCACGATCAAATATATTTTTCAGATGTAATAGACCTAATACTAATTTGTTATTGAATTCACCTATTCATGTAATGTGTACTAATTTTAATCATATTTGTAATGTTTGTGACATATACTGTTGTACTAAGAAGCAATTACTACAGACTGTCATTGAATATGTAAATGTCTAAATATTTACCCTATTGTTGGGTAATAAAGCTATTATTATTATTATTACAAAAAGTTCTTCTTTCTCACATTTGATCAATGTGGTTCCATGTTTGGCTGACGGGCCAAAACCAAGTCAGCACAAACGCTATTACCATTATGTATTAAGGAATGACCTGACAATGTTACATGTTTTCAAATCACTGACTTCTGAATGTTTTTGTGTATGTTTGTGTTGAGTCCTAATTGTACTAAATGTGGTGTGAATGTTATTGGTGTAAGGCCTGTGGCTGATATAATGAGGGGGACAATGATGACTTTTTCTTGTTTCTATAGCCTTTTTATTTCCGTTGCAAGGTCTGTGTATTTGGAAATTTTTTCTGTGTATTTCGTTTGGATGTTTGTGTCGTTGGGGACAGCTATGTCAGTTAGATAGGTGACTTTTCCTTTTTTGCACTGAAAAGTAATATCGGGTCTATTGGCGGAGACTGTTTTATCTGTATGGATACTGATGTCCCAGTAGAGCTTGTAATCTTTATTTTCAAGTATGGATGTTGGTGTGTATTTGTAGTATGGATCTGTGTTTTCTATGAGTTTGTATGTTGTGGCTAGTGCTTGGTGAACCACTTTGGCAGCTAATCATGCCTGGCTGTGTACTCTGTTCCGGCCAATATTTTACATCCGCTCGTTATCTGTTCGATCGTTTCTTTCTGCTGGTAGCATTTCCTACATCTGTCGTCTGCAATAGTCGGATCTTTGATGATATGCTTTTGGTAGTTTCTTATTATTATTATTATTAATAAAAGTTGGAGGATTTTGTAAAATCTATCAGAAAAAATAATAATATACAGGCTGTGCCATTTAAAAAATTTGAGATTTTTCAATTTAAAATAGTCGAAATGCATAAATTTATTTTGAACACCCTATAGCATCTAACTCAAATTTCTTTACATGTAGCTTTTTTTTCATCTCTATAGAATGCTCGTACCAATTATGAGTGTTCCACCTTCAGAAACAATGGCGCTACTGGCAATTTTTTACAAAACTGAAAACTAGTATTTTTTTAAAAAAAATTGAAATATTAGAACAACTACTAGGTTTAGGTATATAACATTATTATAAAATTTCACGCAGAATTTAAAAATAAGTTAGAAAATATGATGTTCCATTTAAAAAAAAAAACATATGTTATATCGGCCACACCTTTTTTATATATTTATTTAACATTTTTTCGTCATTCCCGAAACGAACGAGATAATGAACTTTACTCTATCGTTGACTCATCCTGTACAATCGTAGACATAGCATCGTAAATCCAATAAATAACACGATCTAATCCCCAGAACTACAATTTCTCAATGGCTTTACATATGTTTAACAGATGATATTCACTAAAATAAGTCACTTCGCCCAATATAGCGCGTATATACTAAATAAAGAGGATATGACTTTTTCAAATTATTTTCACCTTATTCTACAGAAGAGGAATATTTCCTTTCTGCTGAAAATGCATTTCAGTTCAGCCCAACGCATTGTCAAATAGATCATGCTAAACAATTAACGACCTGTTGCATTGAGTTCATTTATATCGGAAGTTACGAAATAGGCTATTAGAATATCTGGGAGAAACTATTCGCAACCCTCAATATGACTTTTGCAAATAGAGATCCACAGGATGTCACACATCGGACGGATTGTTGATCAGGCTGTGCCCTTATAGTACGTCTAAATCAAGAGAGGTGTATCTGTAACCACTCTCCCCATCCTTTGAGTACCCCATGTTCACCACTTTCCCTCCCTGGCGCTCCCCCCAAAGCAACTGTTGACCTCTCACTGAATAAACACAAGTCAACTACATTAAACTCCATTCTAAATGCGCTTTTGCAGGAAAGAATAAACAAAAATCTACTCAAGCTACTCAATTGTTTATCCCGACGGCTCTAAATCTCAGTTGGGAGTGAGAGCTGCCTTTGTTTCAAACAACACAATTAGAACCTTTAAGCTGTCTCAGTAATCTCCAATTTTTTCTGCTGAGCTCCTCGCAATTAAGGAAAGTCTTCGTTACGTCACAAATGCAGGAATTAATCACAAATATCTTATCGCTTCCGACTCACTGAGTGCCCTGAAATCGCTCAAGACTGGAAATTTGAAATACGCGTACTCTCGACAAATCTCCGACCTCCTATACATCCTTAAACAAAGAAATATTTCCATCGCATTTCTCTGGATACCTGGCCATATTGGGATTAAAGGCAACGAAAAGGCTGACCGACATGCAAAGGAAGCTGCAGAAACTGGAATACCTATACACGGAGAAAACCATCCAAATGACTACATTAACCGCCTAAAATTGATATACAGGAAATTATTCCAACTAGAGTGGGACCTTGTGGAACCTTCAAATAAGCTTTGGGAAGTTAAACCTCTAGCATATCCTCCTTTTCACCATCAGTCATTGAATAGACGACAAAATTCGATATAGAGAAGATTGGCAGTCGGCCACACTCACTAGACTCAATCATATCTACATAAAAGTGAAATTATCCTTAATTGTTCCTCATGTCAGTCTCCACTCACGATTAAACACATATTTGAAGCATCTCATCAACTGCAGTCCAGGAAAAAATTTCATTTATAACAAAATCTGAAACAAATACTGAACCCAAGCCTAATACAAACAACAATGAAACAAATCGAAGAATATCTCAAAGAAAATGGATACTATAACTTAATATAGAACAACCTCATTAAATATTTTACATCAACATTCAAGTTGGGAGCTAAATAACCACTGCAGTCGATGCGCCCCAATCCCATAACATCCATCCATCCATCAAAAGAGGTGAAAGACACGAATGCGTACTGTCATCTTTGTTATTTAATCTATATTGTGCCTCACAAAAATACTTGCCGAAGCCTTTCCAGCTGATGTTTTTGTTTTTGGATGTTTCGGTCGGCTTTCATGCGGTTCCAACTTCTGTGCAAACTGCCTGTTGGACTTAGTCGTGTAGTAGTAGATCCATGTTTCACCAATTGTTACGAATCGACGCAAAAATTCCTTTGGATTACGCCCAAATAGTTCTAAACAGCGTTCGACACGTTATTGTTTCTGATCAATTGTGAGAGTGCACGGCACTCATCGAGTACCTAGCTTTTTCATATGCAAATATTCATGCAAAATATGCCTCACGCGTTCTGTTGATATCTTCACGATGTCAGCTATCTCTGTCACTTTCACTTTGCGGTCATTCAAAACAATATGGTTGTCTTTGTTGTGTTTTTTGGAGTGACTGGCTCATTTGGATGTCCGGAACATGATGCGTCATCGGTGCTTTTACCACTGTTTACTAAACCTTCGACATATAGTTGCTTTCGACGGAGCAGATATGGAATAATACTGTATTTTTTCCCATCAAAAAGCAACGTTTAATCAACAGACGAAATTTTTTTGGTCATGAAAATTTTACACGAATCTTCTGAAAGTTAATACCAACCGAAAATCATATGGTTTTTTGCTTGTGCTGCCATCTTTCGGAAAGTCTCGGGACTTTTGACCCCTCGTTAGTATATAGAGAAAAGAGTATTGTAAAGTTTGCCTTACATGTACGTATAATTTTTTTTTAGCATTTGGAGGAAAATGAAAAAATGCATAAATCAAGAACCAAAGTATTGAAAAATTTCCACAATTGATGATATTGGTTTTTTAACTATAAATATCAAAAAATTGTAAATTATATCTAAGATAATGTAATTTATTATATTAGTTTAAAATTAACTTGAATCCATATTTTAAAAATTGTGCGACAATTGTTGTTAAAAACAGAAATAAAATATTTTCTAATCATTAGATTTTTATTAATTAGCCTCTACCAACGGCTTCATTCCTAATGATATGTAAAGGGATTTTCATAATAGATGCGAGTAGTTGCAAACGATGTGGCAGCCATGTTTGTTTCTTGTTCAACGCTCTCACGGCAACTTTAGTTATATTCAGTATTGTTTGACAAATTGTCGTGCGATACTTGACACTTGTACCACGCTACGAACAAGCGCACTAACGGACAGACAGACAGACAGACAGAGAGACGTTGCATTATATATATATATATATATATATATATATATATATATATATATATATATATATATATATATATATATATATATATACATATATATATATACATATATATATATATATATATATATATATATATATATATATATATATATATATATATAATTATAGATATAGATTATTATTATTATATTATTATGGTACTTTTGTTCTTCTTTCTCACATTTGGTCATTGTGGTTCTATGTTTGCCTTGCTTAAGCCAAGTCAGCACAAACGCTATTACCATTGTGTATTAAGGAATGATCTGTCAATGTTACATGTTTTCAAAATCACTGACTTCTGAATGCTTCTGTGTATGTTTTTGTTGAGTCCTAATTGTACTAAGTGTGGTGTGAATGTTGTTGGTGTAAGGCCTGTGGCTGATATGACGAGGAGGACAATGATGACTTTTTCTTGTTTCCATAACCTTTTTATTTCTGTTGCAAAGTCTGTGTATTTGGAGATTTTTTTCTGTGTATTTCGTATTGTATCGTTGGGGACAGCTATGTCAATTAGATAGGTGACTTTTCCTTTTTTGCATTCAAAAGTAATATCGGGTCTACTGGCGGAGACTGTTTTATCTGTATGGATACTGATATCCCAGTAGAGCTTGTAATTTTTATTTTCAAGTATGGATGTTGGTATGTATTTGTAGTAGGGATCTGTGTTTTCTATGAGTTTGTATGTTGTGGCTAGTGCTTGGTAAACTACTTTTGTCTCTGAATCATGTCTGGCTGTGCATTCGGTTCCGGCTAATATTTTACATCCGCTTATATGCGCGATCGTTTCTTTCTGCTGGTGGCATTTCCTGCATCTGTCCTCTGTATTAGTTGGGTCTTTGATGATATGCTTTTGGTAGTTTCGGGTTAATATGACTTTATCCTGGAAGGTAAGTAAAAAGCATTCTGTTTCAGGGAATAGCTGCCCATCCTGTAACCAGGTGTATGATTGTTTTTTATTTACGTGGTCTTGTTCTATGTGGTATCTGTGTTTTCCGTGGAGTGTTTTTTCTGAGCACGTTTTCATCTTTTCCTGTTGTAATTGGGTGTGACTGTGTGTGTCTGCCGGGCGGTCTGCCCGGGATAAGTCGAGAAGTGTCTAGTTTTTGTCTACTTTCACTGTTGCTGTGTGGAGACTGGTTTGTTTGGTGTGAAAAAAAACCTGTGCTTTATTTGTTTTGTATGTAGTCATCTTATGTCTATGATTCCTCTTCCTCCTGCCTTCCTCTCGATGGTAAGTCTTTCTTTGCGTTGCTTGGAGTGTAATTTCCTGTATTTGGTGAACTGAGAACGTATAAGGATGTTAATGTTTTCTATGTCTGTGTGTGACCATTTGATGATATCAATTAAATATGTGAGTATAGGTATAGCGAACGTGTTGATGGCTTTAGGGAAATTCTTGGAGTTGAGTTTTGTTTGTAAAAGTTTCGTGAGTCTGTTTTTAAATTCGTTTCTAAGCTCTGTTTTGATCTGAGTGTGGTTGAGTTTGGTGCTTTGTCGGAAGCCTAGTTTTTTGTATGTTTCTTTGTCGAGCATGTTATCGAGTGTTTCGTTGTTGATGGTTTCTGTCTCATGGTGACCTTTCCATTGGCCTTTGTTGATGGGGAGCACTTTACATTTACTTATACCAAATTTCACATTGATATCAAAGGTGCTGTGTTTCTGTGGCAGCATAGAGTTATTATTATTATCATACACCCTGGCCAAAGAACATATGTATGAATTAAAAAAAAAAACACGTAAATCGGCTAAGTGGTTCTCGCTTGATAAGCACACTAACGGACAGACAGACAGACAGAAAGAGGTTGCATTTTATATATATTATAGATTACTATTAAATTAATTTAATAATTTCAATATTGCTTAATTATTATACTACAGAATAAGGTAGTAAAGTATATGGGTACCCGGTACTCTGATTATTGATAAGACGACTGAATAACTTCAACTTCAGTTTTAATACATAAATATTGCTAAAATTAATCAAAAAACGTATTAGTTTACTCAAAATAGGTTGAAAAACGACGATCTAGTTATATTCTAACAATATGCTGAAATGCATGCACTTAATACAGATTTCCTTTGTCTGATACCGTTCTGCATGGTAATCATCAAATAGTTTATAAATGTATGTAACCAAGCCAGTGCAGGACGAGTGTGTTGAAAAATGTAGTCTAAGAAAGTATCTGTTCAAGAACCAAAAAAATAAAAGTTTTTAGAATTCAATCAAAAGTGGTTTTTAAAAAACGTTATAGTCGCTCCCACGATTATAACTGGCGCAGTGTGGTAGGAAATTTCGACAGAGTCAATCGCGCAGTGTGAATTTTCGACAGAGTTAATCGCGCAGTGTGAATTTTCGACCGAGTCAACAAGTTGCATCGCGCGAAACAGATTCTGGTTCGTCTCAACGATTCACGGAAAAGAACGGAAACGAAATTAGACAGATATCAGCCCTCCGGGCCAGGGAAAACGAGTTCCTATTGATTCAGTTTTGCGAGACAAAATCGCTCAAAAAACTCAAATCAGGATCACAAACTCCTATTTGTGCGGCTCAACGAGACAAGCATCGCTCAAGAGTCATAGTCGGTATCCAGGCAAGAACAAAGAAGTTCGTCCTTTTGGAAGAGGAAACAAGAAGTCACAAAGAAACAAAGAAGAAACAAAGAAACAAGAAGAAACAAAGAAGTCACAAAGAAGAAAGAAACAAGAAAATCACAACAGCAAGGAATGAACAAGCAGATTCTCCTTCTATATTGGTACACCCTCACAACCCTCTACACCAGAGCCAACGATGTAAAACTTTACGAATTAAATAACTACCCAGGAATCCTACCATATAAAATGGGAACAGCCAAAATAAAGACAAATTATTAGACCTTTGTACAGGAATACAACATACAACCCTTAATTACGGAGTTTGAATCTCTTCAAGAACAATCTAAATATATGCTGACAGCACTGAAGAACAGAAGTGAATACCAAAGGAATATCATAATTCCTTAGTTACAGTAAATGTTATTGAGAACCAAATTAGAAAATTAATAACTTAAATATTACCCTACAGCAGAGTTCAAAAAGTCAAACGAGGAATTTTCAACCCCCTCGGTACATTTATAAAAAGCATAACTGGTAACATGGATCAGTATGATGCG